>CAIGRT010227590.1:0-11066 GCA_903798405.1 Fraxinus platypoda | reverse complement strand
CAAGACAGGGATTGGGTTGTTATGACTTATGAGAAAGACAGCATCTATCCACGCTAGTTTTTTATTTGCTTTGATGTCATTTTATCTATAATATATTAAATATTGAAAATCATTTTTGGACGATTTTAAATCTACTACATTTCAATTATTTCAATAATATCTTATTCGTTTTTCAATATGTAATAAATACTACAAAATCATTATCATGTATGAATTTCGTGTAAGTAATGCTATTTAGCCCCACTGGGGTTACAACCCCAGTTTAGGTGGCGTTAATGTGACATTAAATGATAGGTGAAATTAACTAAGTCATTTAATTTCACCTTTCATTTAGTCTATCATTTAGAGCCACCTAAACTGAGGTTGTAACCCCAGTGGGGCTACATATCATTACTCATTTCGTGTTATTCATTCTCAATTAATTAACGTTCTCATTAATTTAGATTCAATGAATCTATGAATCTTGAGTTATTATAGATGAATTTATTTCTATTCATGTATCTAGGAATTTTAATGAATGTTTAAATTCATGTATTAATAATTAATCCTTATATATCAAATGTAGTATAAAAATGTTGTTCAATTGTAGTATTTCATCATCACAAAAAATTTTGAATCATAAAAATTGAGTTTTAATAGTACAATTTTCTTATCTTATTAAATTTCTACCATAAATCTTATTTTCTTTAATTTGTTTGAAACTCGTCAAATCCTCCCAACAAATTAATATCAAATATTACTTTTACAGTACTTATAAGGTATTTTAAAATAACATACAACGCACATTCAACTATGACTAATTCTCCAAAAATTCATTATTCCAAAACTTACTTTCTATTACTTTTACAGTACTTATAAAGTAATGCAGAATAATGTACAATGCACGTACAATTTTAACTAGTATAGATAAATGCTTTTAAGTTTGGTTAAGCTAGAAACTTTATCTATAAGCAATATTCTAAAATTTGCTGGAATATTTATCAGAAAAAGTATAGGGTCAAACGTGTGATAGTAAAAAAATATATTAAAAAAATCTTCCATTTCAAAAATGTATTTACAAAAATCAATAAAATTGTCCAGAATTCCTGGGTAAATCGACTGATTCTTGAACTCTTCCAACGAGTATTAGTTGCTTTTAGATCGAGTACTAGTTCCTCTAGTCGAATTAGCCTAGTTCTTATAATATTATAAGTAATAAGTAGTATTTAAAATAAGTAATCTTTTATTTTGAAAATTAATAATTAATAAGTTATTTATTTTGACAATAAAGTAAAAATAATTTTTTTTAAAAAAAAGGAATAACATTTTTACTTCGTAAGAAAAACTGAGTTAGTCAAACATAACTGGGAGCTTTAGCCAAACATGTAATGTAGTTAAAAAAAAAAAAGAGATGTTCATTTTTATTTTATATCTTCGAAAGTCGAAACAATATCATGACATTTTCCTATGCCTCTTTTACCCCGTAATTGGGCTTGGGTTGAGTCCATATTTAGATGTGGACTATTATTTAAGCTTATCGACGGGCCCTTTAGCGCAGGTCCAATTATGTTATGGGCCATAAGGCCCATATACCAAATTTAGACCAACGCCGACGCTCGTGCCGTGGATGAAAGAATGAATACTAATCTTCCAAGAACAGATTAGGAAAGGAATAATTCTAACTTTTCTATACAATTAGTTATCGCTTCCCTTTACCACAGCACGTATTCCTATTATGCATTTTTTATTTATTTTTTCTCTATATATGCAAGTATGGTCCCTTCAGCGGCAAAAAGGATCAAGAAAACATGGCACTTCATAAAAATCTTCTGTCGACATTTTTGCTTCTACATCTTTTCATAATAGGTAAATACTACATTGTCATAGTTATTTATTTTCAATTGGTGCGCGCAAAAAATAGGCAAATTCAGCGACTTTTTGTTCAATTTTTCGTGGAGCCAAATTCTCATCAGTACGTGTCAAGGGGTCGGTTGGGCAGGCTGGGGGTGGGGGGGTAAGTATCGTCCGAGCAAGATGATCAGATGATGGAGGGGCAGTGGGAAGGGAGTTTTTTTGGTTCTTTACACAGTTTTCTTGTAGCATTGTCGTTTAAAAGTTTAAGTTGTGACAATAGTTTATTTATAAATATTTATATTTTGACATTCTATAACTTTCATTATGAGATTCTTATGTGGTGAACAGGAGCAAAAGTTTCAGAATCTGCTCGAATATTCACTATAGTAAACCATTGTAGAGAGACAATTTGGCCTGCTGTTTTTCCGGGTGAGAATTTTAACGGCGGTGGTTTTGCCTTAAGACCGGGCCAATCTCTTGTTTTCACGGCCCCAGTCAGTTGGTCTGGTCGAATATGGGCTCGAACAGGCTGCAATTTCGACAAGAATGGTAATGGACTTTGTCAAACCGGACGTTGTGGCAATTCTCTAAAATGTTCAGGCTCGGGCGAACCCCCTGCATCTCTAGCGGAATTCACCCTCGCCACATTGGACTTTTACGACGTTAGCCTCGTCGATGGGTTCAACTTGCCAATAAGTGTGACACCCCTTAATGGTAGAGGAAATTGTAGCGTTGCAGGGTGTGATGCAGATTTAAGGTCTACTTGCCCTAAAGAACTGGCCGTTAGAAGCAATGGTAGGACCGTGGCATGTCGAAGTGCGTGTGATGTGTTCAATACCGATGAGTACTGTTGTCGGGGTATGTATGGGAACCCATCTACATGTCGGCCTACGTCCTACTCAAAAAAATTCAAGGAGGCATGCCCTACATCTTATAGTTATGCGTATGATGATCCAACTAGCATTTGTACATGCACGGGAACAGATTATGTTGTCGCATTTTGCTTATCGAGGTAACAAATCCTAGAAATTATCCGATTTGTAGTGCTATTGTTTTCTAAACGACGTTATTTTTGTTGTGATGATTGCAGGAAAAAACCCGTGTGCACGTATCATAACCACAATTTGATTTGTAGTGATTCAACTGAATTGCGACCATCAATGGGGAAGTGGTGGACTATGATTCTTGGTTCGGCTTTTACGATTACTTTGTGGACAATTTCTTAATTACTAGTTGCATTAAATTTTTTCTTGTTGCTTTGTTTGAGCTAACACCATAGGTCTCGATTCCTTTCTCTTGAAGTGGTAAATAATCTCAATTCCTTGTATATATTATTCGAGTACTTTTTTATACATATTCTTTGATTTTTCCGTACAGAATTCTAATAGTTTATTATTCTTTATTTGTTCTTGAATGAGTCCGACATTACTAAATATTACAACAATGTCGGAAAAGAATCAATTGAAATTACAGAAGAATCTCTAATCCAAATCAAGAATTCGTTGGGGACTATTGGAATAGCCTTTTCGGTTGAAAATCTGTACTCTTTTTGGTAGCCCGTGATGTTATATTGGAAGATATACAACACACTAAAATATATTTATTGACATTCCTTTACTCCGACAACAATTGAGATTTTTTTAAAAATAAAATTGCGATACTTTATACATGGTGAATCTTTAACCTTTTCCTTTCGCAAAGACTAAAGCATGTTCACTATCGCGATGTAACCATTGATTATGAAAGAACGAAAAATTAGCAAAAACTTAGAAAAACAAAATGTGGACTTGCTAATATTAAGGGAAAAAATGTCTTAATTATTATATGGAGTTAAGGATTTTATTTTGGACATGCTCATGGATCAAAATTTAACCTTGTACGTAATTGTTGCTTTCTTAACACTCGTTTTAAAAGAGACGTCAATCCTTTAACGGTAGTTTTTCGACCTTAAGTCAGGGTCTCAAACTATAAGGAATGATAACTACAACTCATTTTGATTGGAAAATGAAGAATCATTTCCTAAATATAAAAGAACAACGTGAAGCAAATTTTTAATTTTAAATATATGAGGATTATGTGATAATTTAACATAGACATGGACATATTACACCCCTAATTGGTACGAATTAAAATCCAATTCAAGTCAAAGTCAATAATTCATTTTAACAATATATTTCATGAGATCTACAATTTTTTCAACCACATATTTTATTAATTTTTATCAAAATCAAATAAAAATCTAATTTTAATTTCCATCAAACAGAGGGTACATCATTGTGGCCTGATTACGTACTATAATAGAAGACTTCGGATCAACTTGCTACTAAATCAGTAGGTTAGGGATCCATGGTGCAATTTTCTTTTAGTCGCGCTCCTCGTACTTCTTACGCAGTTGTTACTCCTTGAGCTTTAAAACGTTAGACGCCATTTTTTCTAATTTCTTTTAAGAAAAAAGGAAAATATATTTCGAAAAGAAAAAACCGAAGAGAAAATGGCGACCGGCGGCGGAAAGGTGTCTTTCAAGGTCATTCTCACCTCCGATCCCAAACTTCCGTTTAAAGTGTTAGTTACTCTTAAATTACCCTTTCATTTTTTTCACAGTTTATGTAAAATTAATTTCCATTTCTTGAAGAAAACCTTTCATTTTTCTTTTAATTTTTTTGAATAAATTGTCAATGCAGATTTAGCGTTCCAGAGGCAGCTCCATTTACTGCAGTTCTCAAATTTGCCGCTGAGGAATTCAAAGTTCCTCCTCAAACCAGCGCTATTATCACCAACGGTATCTTATATATAATTTCTAGTTCTTTTTTGCTAGAATTTTCTGATTGGATTTCGAAAATGAATTTCTTTTGGGGATAGAGGAGGATTTTATTGATCCAACATATGTTAACTTCGTGAATATTGCTGCTTTTGGCTGTTTAATGATTTTTGGCTTCTTCTTTTTTGTCGAATTATTTGCAGATGGTGTGGGAATTAATCCTCAACAAAGTGCAGGTACTTCAGAAATTGCATTTATCATTTAAGTTTGTTGAAATTCAGCTTTGTTGTTATTTTGACATTTTGTTTATTTGAGATCAAGATGCAGCGTTGGATTGATTAGAGATTTAGCTTTTTTGGCTGATGATGAGATATTCCCATTGAAATTTATTTTATTTTCCCTATAGGCTTAGCTTATAGTTATTATTCATGTGCACTTCTGTTTTACAATATTGAATAAAATTGGGACCATATAATGAACAAGAGTTTAACTTCTTTTTTCTCCTTCCTCAATACTCTCCAATGTAGTCAATCCATCTTACTGAAAGTGCCATAATTGTATACTGTATTGTTTTAAGTACTTTTCCTTTCTTTCTATGATTTTGACTTGGCTTTGGCAAGTGTGCTTGTACAGAAGCTTATAAACTTTAGGCCCTGTTTGATAGGAAGAATTTTCGATGGAAGTTGGAAATTGTTTTCCATTTTCCACCTTTTAGGCTGTTTAATTGGAAAAATTTTCTAGGCAATTGGTTTTCCAACTTATTACTCATGTGACCCCATTTTCCTTGAATTGGTTTTTTCATGGGTTTGGTGGTTTTTGGTTTTCTAGGCATTTTTTTTGTGCAATTAAAACAAATTCTATCCCATGAACAATAAAGTCAAACGAGCACCAAAAGATTCAAAATTTCAATATTTTTCAGGTGGAAAATTATATCAATCAAATACAATTAATTGACAATTCTCAGTAAAGCAAGTTCTAGGCAATTCAATTATCTGGAATTTATTTTCTTTCCACCCAAATTTCATTCTTACAACCAAACGGACCCTTCTTTTTTCTTTTTCCTTCTTTCTTGTTTTATTTTTCTATAAGAATTAAGAAAGGTTAAAATGTGATATGTTTTGTTTTTATAGTGGGAGAAATAGGGTGGGATAACAAATAATAGTTATGATTGGAAACTTTGGAAGGGAGTTAGGAGGTTTCTTATAAGTTTAGCATGGATCAAATTTTGCTCTATATTCTCCACCGCCATGGTGATTTTCTTTCCCCTCTTAGAAAGTTGGCTCCTTTTTTCTTCTGCTAACTGTTTTTTTAGTTAATAGCCCCCCAAAAAGAGGAATTAGCAAAGTTTCCTCTGTCCCGTGATTCGAGCTTTTGAAAACACATTTAAATTGTATATTTTCCATTAAACGCTTTCTTAGAACTAAAATTTTAAACTTATTATAAAATAATTTTAACTTGGGATTAAAGTGACCCACCCAAAACCCCAGGTTTTGGGCTTCTAGTCTGAGCCCTCTTTCTTCACTTCTTTCCTTCTCTTGCCTTTTTTCGATTTTGTGTTTTCTCTTACAACCCTATCAAGTTACTTTGCCGCTGAACATCACCACGACTGGCATCTCTCCACTGCGGTCATATCTCTCCCTTGCCTGCTCCGCTGCCTCATTTTCTGTCCATACTAACAATATGAATCAATTTATAGACTCTCACTGTTATTTGTTTTCACATTTAACTATTACACTATGCATTATATGAACATTATGTAATTTACTATGCGTTAACATAATTCTGTTATCATTGTTATCGAGTCAATAAACCTGTCAATGTTTCAAGAAAGTGAATCATATGCTCTATAATTAAGATTTGAGTGAGTGATTACAAGTCCTGTTCCAAGGAATCAGGGACATGTCATCTATTATATATTGGGAATTGGGGGCTGTTATGGTGATTCTGGCTTGTTCCAGCACTATCATTATGCAAGACACAATATAGCATTCTTCTATTTTGTTCGATGTGCAGAGAAGTTGTTAGGTAATAGAACTCTGTCCACTAATTTTATTATAATTGTAGCATTTATTTATGTTTAATTTAAAATTGTTACACATCTCCTTCCTTCAAAAAGTACTCTTCAATACAATAAAAGAAAACGGATCTATTTTGTGTTTTTTTTTCAGTAGTGACCACTTAAAAGCTTTAAGTTGTCTTTACAAAAATCATGCCCATAACATAGGCAATAAATGTGATTCCCATGCGTCATCCCATCCTCATATATATATATATATCGGCTTTGGATGTTTATATTTCAATTAGCAAACTCTATATTTGTTATCTTGTACCGTGAAGAAATTTTGATATTACTTTTTTTTTTTTTTTTTTAAAGGGAGAGTGGGGGGAGGGAGGCACCAATCCTTGAACCCGGACCCTGGACTTTAGCTGTGGAAACAACAATTCCTAACCAATCAGGACAAATGAGAACCGGTTTTGATTTTACATTTTTATGCTTCAAATACTTATTGAATAAATGTCAAAGGAGGATATTGAAGTGAATATAATTGTAATTCCTCCTGACATGGTGAAAAGAGAGTTAGATGCGCGCCCAACTGTTGTAAACTCGTCCTCTTGAGTGAACACTATTTCAGTTCTTTTGATCTTACCATTTCTTTTAACTCCTGTGTGAGATCTTTTCTGACTGTTTTCTGTTTCTCCATGGTGGTACACACATAATTCTGCTATCTCTTGACACGTTTTTGTTAATGTTAATTTTTATGTAAGTTCTAATGTTAGACCGATATCTTTACATAATTCTAAATTCGCTGTTGTTGAAAATGTCGGAAATATAATTCAAAAATTTGTTGTTATTGGGACTCCATTTGGAATATAATTGTTAAAATTCTAACTCCGTAACTAATATAAATGACTGGATCTTTCAGGTAATGTGTTTCTCAAACATGGTTCGGAATTGCGCTTGATTCCTCGAGACAGGGTTGGTGCTTATTTGATGTCATCTTAAAGCTCAAATTGAAGATGGTTTATGTTATCTTGAGGTTAAATTTCACCTATCTATATTCCATTACATAGTTCTCGAATGTTAATTTCTCAACTAGTTGTGGTTGTTATATATCCAGATTGTTTAATACTAAACTGAAATGAATGATTGTTGGACTTTGATTTCATAGAAAACAATAAGAGCATTTGAGAAGTTATAGACATGATTTATTGTTGTGCACTTTTAAAGTGAACCGACATACCTCGTGCCTTTGCCTCCTGATTGTATCATTTATGGAAAGCTCTACTTCGTCTTAGGCTGTGGTTTGGGGGATGTTTCGAAACTTTTTGGAGAAGCAGATTTTTAACTGTATATAATAAATATTGGTTAAAGTTGAAAATAAGTTGCTTATTTTAACTGTATACATAATTTTTGTTTTTTACTTGAAGTAAGATAAAAAATAATCATATATAACTTGTTAATATGAACTGCAATATGAGGCAGCTACATGTCTCTCCTGTTGAAGAATGAGCTGAGAAGGGGAAAAAAAAATTTTCACATGCAACATGTTCTATTATCCCGACCGTGATCCCGCCGGGCAGTACTGAGGCTGCCCCATTATGATCAACACGTTGCCAATACCATGTCACCAATGACCCGGGCCAGAGGCATAGTCTACTCGTTGTGGGTTAGGACTTTAGGACCATTAATTAAAACCGTCCAACAAATATTCATTGTTCTTGTCAGAATGACTTGGATTATTTCTAGAACGGTAGATAGGTAGTCTTTTAAACTTCTAAAACGACAGCGTTTCATTTTATTTGAAAATCGAAACTCTTGAAGGTTTCGTACTAAAATTTTAAAAACTTCAAAGAAACTTTACGCAAACTTTTGGCCTAATATTCAAACACTTTGATCAGAAATTGCATTTCTTCGTGGATTTTGTTGCAAACTTCAACTGTAATGACTTAATTGTGGGTTTCAGGAAAAAAGTGAGATTTTAAAATTAATTTAGAAAATTAATGGAAGAAGAAGAAGTTTTTCTTTACCATCCGAAGCCTTCACCAATGAGGCTTCCATAATGGTAAATTGTTCTTTTTTTTTCTCAATAAATTGAACTAGAAAAAGAAGGGCCTCCCCTTTACTACCCGAAAATATTATCAACCTAATTGTACTAACACTTCTATTATCACTTAACACTTCTCTAGCTTCCACATATTTTTGTTGATTCTTAATTTATCTGAGGATGGCGAATTTAGGTGCCTTCCACAATATTATCAGTTTTGGATTTCTTTTCTTTCTTTTTTTTTTATGGAAAATTCCATGGTTGAGCTCTTGAGATTGACATTTCTGTTGCTGAAGGTGTATTAAATAAAATCAAATTTTTATTTAACATGACCTTGTGTAATACAAGTAAATGGCATCCCACAAGTCAACATTATTTTTATTTATTTTTTAAATGTTAGTATCAAACATAAATTTCATTTATCGCATAATTTAATTGTAAGTTTCAATAAAGGCGGCAGGAAATGTAATTATTTTAGGGTCAAGAACTAGTAGACGTTGAACTATACTGTTAAAAAATATTAATATATTGATACTTAATAAATAGCCCAAGTTCTATATTCACATCCACAATGGTGATCTCCGGTACACCTAAAGAAAAATGGAGTGTAGAAGGTTACAGATAACTATTATTTCCGCCAATAACCTCCCAAAAGTTCATGATTCTGGTAGTATGAAAATTTATGCTAAGGTTTCAATAGCCGGAAAACATGAAACCGAGAGGCGCACTCCAGTGGACAACGTTGGGGAGAACAACCCGCAGTGGAACTACAAATTTCCATTCACGTTGACGGAGGCAGTGGTGCAACACGGCAGCGTCGACCTCCATTTTAATCTGTATTCTGAGCTGAAATTCAAGGATAATTGTATAGGTGAAGTGAAGTTATCATTGAAGAAACTGTTTGACGAAGGCCATAGTGGAGAATCAAGAATTTCTTCTTCTGTATTACAAAGAGATGATTCTTTGGTTCAAAATGGAAGCAATGGGACACTGAATCTTTCTTACAGTTTTGGAGAAATATATGTTGTTAAAAAACCNTCTTTCTTACAGTTTTGGAGAAATATATGTTGTTAAAAAACCCAGTATTTTTGTAAGGGCACTTCAGTACTTAATCGCTACATTTGCTGGGTGTCCTCCTAATGCTTGTGTTGATGTCGATGTCATTAAACCATGATTTTGCTTCTTGTAGCAGTTAATTTGAAGACGCGGACTTTGTAGATTTTTTGACTTTGGATGAGTTTGCTTCCTTGTATTTTTGTCTTTACATAACTTAGCTCCTTACGTGCTAACAGATATGAATTTTCTATGTAAAGGTGTCGCTAAAAATTCCTGCTCCCTCGAATGAATTGAAGATTTGAAGGTCTTCCCCACCTTAGATGCACACAATTTTGGTATAAACTATAGCTAAAATTTGACACCGGTTTTAGATTGTTCGAATAACGAAGGGTATTTTCCTATTTTTAAAGTGGACGCGTTAAAGATGCTCAATCTGAAATGTCACTTAAATGGTACTTCATCTGTTCCATTTATATAGGTTGACTTTCTTTATTTTTTTTGTTCCATTTATATAGTATTGTTTCTTTATTGGGAAAGTATTTGTTTTATTCGTTTACTAATATACCATTATTTAATTTGCCCAGCTGTAACTAATTCCTCTAACTTAATCTTGAAATTATGAGTAATACTATTTAGCCTTACCGTGGTTGCAATCTCATTCCAGGTGGCACTAGATGATTGACTAAATGAAAAGTGAAATTAATTGAGTCCTTTGAAATTATACAAATTTTAATTATCTTCTTGGAATTATCCAAATACATACACACATTTTCCACGTCTTTTTGGAAACACGGACAAAAACACCATTATTTACTACTTCCAACAATAATTTAATCATTCAATTTCTTTACCAATTTCAACGATAATTTAATCACCATTACTATTTACTACTAGTTGTTGATAATTAAATAAAGCTAAACTAAAAAAATTGTTTATATAAATTGTTTTTTCAATAGCGTTAAATAAAATTTTTGAATTTGTGTGAAAAATAAAATCAACATGGGACAGGACGGAGTATTCGAATTCACCAAAGAAAAACACAGGCATGAAGACAAATATATAGTGTTGAATTCACGGAAGACTCGAAGCAGAAATTAATTACAACATGAAACAGCTAGTCAGCTAGAATTGCATTGATGAACTGGAAACCAAACGTCGAACATAGTTGCTACACCAAAACTAGGTACGAAGAACCAATTAGACTGACCTAGTGGATAAATCTAATGGAAAGAAATTTATCTTACTGTCCTTCACTTTAGCAGTCATCAATAGCGACGTCACCGACTGGATCATCATAAGCAACATCACCAACTGGATCAATAATATCACAAGAGTTGATGACGACTATATCATCAACAGCAACATCACCGATT
>CAIGRT010227583.1:0-10394 GCA_903798405.1 Fraxinus platypoda | reverse complement strand
GAAATAAAGCTTGCACCAAGATCTTGTTCTTCTTTCAATCAATGTTTCAAAGCTTGAATTCCTTGATGTTTTCCTCTATTGAATTGTGCTCTTAATCTCTCGTTATATCTTTGTTTTCTCAATGTGTGAAACCCTTAAAATTTTCTCATTTCTTCTATTTATACTCCCCCACATAAGCAGCCCTGTAGCGTCTGGGCGTTGAGTCGCTGTTCCAAATTCTGCGTCTGTTTCAATATTTTTGTCATAATATTTTCTCTAGATATCCGATTAAGGCGATTCAAAATGCGTTGGAAATGTAGCTTAAAGGGCTACAACTTTGCTAGAAATATTTGTTTTCCAATTCAAATGTTTACTAGACCAAAAATGGGTCTCAATCTCCAGCTGAAAATCTGGAACATCCTTGTGCAGTTGAAAATTGATTTGTAAAAATATTTTAGTCATATTTCACTCATTTTGACTTCTAATTGCCTCCATTTGACCCCTAGCATTCTTGAATATTCATCGTGAGTTTCGGCACAACTTCTGAGTATTTGCACTTTAGTCCCTAAACTTTGGATCTTGTCCTTTTCGCCAATTTTCACTTCTTTTCTCCAATACTTTATCAAACATAAAGTTTTACCTACAAAGATGCAATATAACATAAATTAGGTAGAAATTTACCGAGAGGACAATAAAATATCATTATTTATGGCATCGAATAAGTGTAGAAACTACACTTATCAACTTTTATCTTACACGGAAGAAAAAAATCGTATGGGATCTGAGGGGATTTTAAATTGTTAATTATTCTGCGATAAATGAATGTTTAATTTTTTCTGAGATGGATTGTTAAACTTACGTTTTTCAGGCAATTTATATTTAGAGTGGACAGAACTTACTGCGTTTATTGTTTACTAAATAAATTGGAAAGAGGTAAGAAACTGAATATCTTATTGTCGCCAAGCTTGACATGATATAAGTCTAGAGCCGTGTTATAGATGAAAAGGCGAGCCTGGTATGAAGGAAAATTTTTGGAGGAAATGGGTTCTTCTCCATCGGGAAGGGCGAAGACTATTAAGACTTGGTTCCATCTTGAAATGTGAGGAGTAACCTAAATTTTTAGGTCCGTGTTTTTATTTTTATTCGATATTGGATTTTATCCCTTAACACCCTTATAAATTGATCTATGTTTTTTTTCCATCTTTATTTGACGTGGGATTTTATCCCTTAACATGCCCCGCAAGATCGTGTGCTCATTTTTGAGTCTTAATCGGATCAAATCGCTCATTGGAACTTAATGGACTCTGATACCATATGAAGACTTGTGGTCCATCTTAAAAGGTTAACCTTATTAAGAGGAGTAACCCAAATCCTTATAAGTTGGCTTATGTTTTCATTTTTACTCGATGTAGAATTTACTTAGCTGAGACATTTTCTCTGACCATAGTTCCCAGAAATTATTGAAAATTTTGAAGGAAGGAATCACTTATATTGGAATCTGGCTCAGTGAGAGATTTTTATAGTTGTAGATTTTTTCAAGTGCATTACCATGTCTCTTTGCCTCAGGTCACTCGATTATATAAACAAAAAGTTCATCATATGATGAGTGGAAGAACAAGATGATTCATGAGAGAATAGAGTTTATGTACCTTAAATGCAATTAAAAAAGGGACATCTTTCTATAAGTTAGAGAGATGAGAGAGCTGTTGGAAGGAAACCCGTAAGTTAGGGACATTGCATACTTGCCTTTTCTTTTCCAATCCACTGCCTCTGTTCATAGGCTGTCTCAAATTAGTTGACATTCTTTTCCTTCTCCTTTTGGGCATCAGTGATGTTCTGGTTTTTGCTCAATTCTATTCTCAATCATAATTGCTTGTTTTGTGTTGAACTGTGCAGTGCCGGACATTATTAGAGATGAATATGAACTTGAAATCTTGTTTATTGTATTGTACAATCCTGTCCACTACCGTTCACTGATCATGCATTAAGGGATAAAATAAGTGGACAAGGACATCAACTTCCAGTAGCTTTACCACTACAGCTGTTGATATCTGTTCAATAAGATTGAAGGGCATTGATAATATTTGTGAATGACATGATTAGTATCTAGGTCAATTTACTAGCTTCCGCTAATTTATTGACACACAGCATAAGCAAGAGTTGTATTTTTTCCCTTTTAGGTGATGTTCATGTCGATATATTCATTTCCATTTGTTTGCAAGCCTTTTCCTATTACATGATTATAGTATTTTTCCTAACACATGCTAAAATGGAACTGGAAAACTCTCACAGGTATTTTGTCTAGAGCACCGGAGCTATGGTAGACACCAATGTCCCAAAGCCGACAAACATGATGTCACTGTTGTCATCTGCCCTCTCTGTGCCAAAGGAGTTCGCTTAATTCCCGATGAAGATCCAAACATTACTTGGGAATCACATGTAAATATTGAGTGTGATCCATCAAACTATGAGAAAGCCACAAAGAAAAGGAAATGTCCAGTACCCAGATGCAAGGAACTCCTATCATTTTCTAACATGGTCAAATGTAGGGATTGTACTGTAGATTATTGTTTGAAACATCGGTTTGGTCCGGATCACAATTGCCCTGGGCCTAAGAAACCTGAAGCAACTTTTCAGTTTATGGGCTTTCTAAACAGAAGTAGAAAGGAGGAGCCAAAGCAACCTGCCGTCTCATCTTCATCAAAATGGGCTACAAGCTTTCTTAAAGCAGCTGAAGCTGGAATGGCACGTTTGAGCAGTGAATTCAACCAGGTGTTGGACAGGGACAAAGAAGGGCTGAGCAGCAGCAGTCATGGTGGAGTGCAAGTGAGCAAGTCGAACAATGTCCACAATGCAATTTAAGATTCTCGACAGTTGGGGCTCTGGTGGATCACGTGGAGAAAGTCCATAATAGGAACGGTGTTATGAAGGTGACAGTCGATGTCTGCCCCAAATGTAGTAAAGGATTTCGTGATCCCGTGACCCTAGTGGAGCATGTTGAAAAGGAACATGGTGGCATTTCAAAAGCTTAGACGGAATTCATTCTTGAAATTTGAATATGTAAACATGTGATTTTATTCTTTTTCAATAGATTACAAATTTTAGTCTCGTGTGCCAAGAATTTGAAATTTGAGTTTCAACATAAATTGGCTGTTTTTTGGAAAATCTTCTTGTGAAAACCAGACTGTGCTTCCTTGAAATTTATTTGGGGATGAAATTTAATTCAAGGTATATGTCACGTTGTTCGCCAGTATGTTATTCTGTAATTGCATTGAAGATTTGAAAAGAGTTTAACTGCATAGTTATTGAATTTTATTTATTTTTTGGTCATGCTATCTAATGTATTTGGCTTTGGCTTTGGCCACTGCTGTTACTGGATATTCACTAGTGCATTATGACTTGTGCATAAACCTTTGTACATAACGTGCAACCACATCAGGTGGGAGTTGATAGAATAATAGTTAGCAAGGGCAACGGTAGCGGGGAGGTGATTGGGTGGAGGTGGGGTATGTAAATAGCTATAAAGGGTAAAATTATTTCAATGATTTATTTAATTTAGTTTGACTCGTGTGTTTGGCTCATGTTTATAAATATTTAAATCGTTTTTTTATAAATTCCATGTTATGATTAGGCTCAAACAATTAAACTAAAAATTATGAAATGACGATTTTGATTATATTTGGAGATTTTAAAATCTTCAGTAGAAAAGAAAATATTGAAGTCCCTGGCATTAATTGATGGTTTCTTAAAGTTAATGGGTGTAAAAAAGAATAAAAAATTATGCTACACAAACAGGCTCAAAGATAGATTCAAAATAGGGGGACAGTTTAAAAAAAACACTCAAATAGATGCTGCCAAGTCAGACAGTCTGTTTTTTGTATGTCTTTGAGCCTTCTCAATCATCGTTATGCAAAAAAAAATTATGCACGTTGGGCATGTTTGTAATTTTACAGCGCCTTAGAGTCATTGAGGACCACTAAGGTCAAAAAATAAAATTTATGATGATAACATCAAGAAATAAAGTTTGGAGATAGAAGTAGATAAATGTGTAAAGGTCGAGACAATAGCTGCAAGTTTTTTAGATAGAATAAACAAGGCAAAGAAAAATAAGTAAGCAAAACGATGTCGTTCTTTTGTTAAAAGCCGCCTCTCAAACGCCACGAAATTGTAGTCTCTCAAATCTATCGTCTATCGAGTTTTCTTCGCCTCTCTCTCCCCTTTCCGTCTAAAGAAATCCATAGCGGTAAGAACTCTCTTTCCAGTATATGGATTTATGTATTTATATGTGCTTTTTATATAATGAATTTTTATATGTTTTGTTTATTAGTCTGAATCGCTTACTTAGGGTTTCATTTTCACATTTCTGATATCATGAATTTAGGGTTATTGTTGTACTTCATTATATGCCTACCATACAATTCTATGGCTGTGATAATCTGATTTTTTTGTAGCTTATTTGATTTTTTGTTCTCAATTCGTGGTTTTAAACGCCTGATTTTAAGCTTGTACTCTATCGGATCTCTTGAGACTGTATAGAACATTAAAGAAGAGAACTTCTCTTTTTTTAATTTGTTGAAATCATTAATAGAATATTTGGATATAGTGCTTTTTTAGTGCTCTTGCTTATGCCCGTGTGAATATTCATCATTCATGTCAAAGTATATGTGGATTTACAATTTAGAAACTTATGTAATGGAGGACAAATTGTAATGTTCACTGCTATCTTTTTGTGGGTAACATTGATGTATTTATGTTTGTATTTATTTTGAAAATATCTGTTTTTGTGTGCTTATACGAGTGGATGATTGAGGAACCAGATCTTGGTGCAATTCCTTTTTTTCTTATTACTTCATGTTTCTTATTATTAGGAGGTCTGTTCATTTTATCTCTACCGATTTCTTTATGTTTTAGATCCCTGTGGAGTATTGAGTTCATGATCTGAACGCCCTTTTTGCACTGAAAGATGAAAATACCCTTTTCTTTTGGAATGTTTTCTTTTTTTCTTGAATGATTTGGGAGGATTTGAATCACTCTCGGCCCAACCGATGTTATACAAAAATATGACTTTTTGATTAACTCACTCAAGACATTTTAAACACTTAGTAGTGTGGCAACCGATCTCAAGTTTCTTAGGAATAAGGATACTTGTTTGTTGTTATTGATGTTAGTGGTAGAGTGACAAAGGTCTTGGCATGCTACACTTCCTCCTATATTAGATAACAACTTTTGTCGTCATATATTTTTAACTCAATTGGAAATTGTAGTCATCAAATAAAACAAAGGAAAAAAAATGAATTGGGTTTTGATCTCTTTTTATATTAGACCGCGTTAATTCCTCCTGAACCATCTCTATTTAACTTAGTTGGAGGAAGTAGGCTTTAGGTCAAACTTAGTCTTGAGGTTAACAATCGAGGATGTAATTTTGTTATGACGTGAAATATTTTTTGCAGTTGCTTGAGTTAAAAATGGCAGCGAAGTACATTCTCTCTTCATTTGTGGGAACAGTTGCAATTGCATATGTATTCGACAATTTAATTGCTGACCAGAAGATTTTTGGAGGCAAGTACTTGCTAGTTTCTTTAAACTCAGTGCTATGTTTTATGGAATAAACTTACTCGGGTTTCATTTCAGGCACTACTCCAAAAACTGTCTCTAGTAAAGAATGGTGGGTAGAGACTGACAAGAAGTTTCAGGCATGGCCTCGTACTGCTGGTCCCCCGGTGGTAATGAACCCTATCAGCCGCCAAAATTTCATTGTCAAGTCCAGCCTTGATCAATGAAGTACTGCCTCCTTGTCTTGGTCACTTTTCTGGTGGTTCGGCGAACTAAAATTATTTGTTATAGTCATTGAAAGCATGGATGGAAGTGAAGAGTGAATCTCTTGTTGAATTTCTGTTTTGTTGCTCACGTTGAATATTAATTCGTAATAAGTGTTGTATGCTTGGCATGCTTGTTGAATTATATTTCTCATCGCAAATTTGCTCTCTTTTTGGCCTCTCTTTCTCTTGCTCTGCTCTGCTCTCTCTCTCTTTTTTTTTTTTTTTTGGTGGATGAGATGCGGGTGGATCTCTGTTTGTCAGGGACTTCATTAATAAGAGAACAAGAAACTCAACGTCCTATTGATATATAGCCCCTGTTTGGTTTTGGAAATAAATATATTTTTAGTAAATTTTGTTAAAAGTTGATTAAATGTGTGGTTGGAAAGTTGATAAAAGGTGTAAGTTACTAATTATCATTAGTCTATAATGCTCATTAGATTTAGATATTTAAATTAATGGATTATAATGAGATTAAAATTGTAATTTAGTTTAAATTTAGAAAGTGAAATGTTATTTATTATCGGTAATGTGACAATTCATTATTCTTTACATTTTTCTATCTTTCTCATAAAAATTGAACCGTTCAATTTCATTATTTCACATAAATTGTCACATCACTTGTATTTTATCATTATAATGTTAAATAATATTACTCATTACCGAATGGGATCCATGTTCAATTGTACGTCGGAAATTTTAGACTTTTTTATATTTTTATTTCAAAGGAAATTTGTAAGCAAATTTTAAATCGGAGTTGAAATATTGGATCTTATTTAACCCTAGTTTGGGCTTCATCTAAATCAAAATTCGAGGAAATGTATTTTGGAATAGTTTTTTTTTTTTTTTTTTTTTTTTCAAAGAATGAGTGGTTAAAAAACAAGGAAAATTTTTGAATTTACGTATAATATATTTTATTAGAGAACGTGAGATTGAAAATAAGAGAGAAAAATGCATTTTTGAAATAATGAGGTGCAAAGAAAGGCTTATATATGGTACAAATTTAATTAAAGCAGAAGTAGACCGTGCATTATGTTTTATTGTTTAATACAAAATTTAATTTCCGAATAAGCATAAAAGAACAGAAAATAAAAATAAAAATAAAGTCTTTATTTGTCCTTTGGTAAACTTATTTGAAAATAGGCCCCTGTTTGGCCCCCATTATTTGGCATTTTTGGGGGGTTGAAAATTTTTAAAATAGTGATTGATGGGAGATGTGTGGTTGAAAAGTTTTAGATTTGTGTGTATTATNATTTGTCCTTTGGTAAACTTATTTGAAAATAGGCCCCTGTTTGGCCCCCATTATTTGGCATTTTTGGGAGGTTGAAAATTTTTAGAATAGTGATTGATGGAAGATGTGTGGTTGAAAAGTTTTAGATTTGTGTGTATTATTATATTATTTGATGAATGTATGGTTGAGATGAAGAGAGAGAAAAAATTAATGTAATGTAATGGAATTTAATGGGGGCCAAACAGGAGCTAGATAAAGCGATGCTCAGTATCATGCAAATATTGCACGTTTGGCTAAGCTTTAAAAAATCCTTAAAATTTGGTTTGGTTTGGTTGTGCCAAAAGGCTGAAACTTAGTTTCAAGCTATTTATTTTCTCAAATTTGATTTTCAGAGTTACTCAACTTACTTTTTAAGATATCTCAAATGTTCGGAGTTTCCATTGTTCGTCATTGTCAATAGTTGAATGGCGCGGTCTTTTCATCAAATTATTGTTTTTCCGATGCTACAAATTGAAGAAATCGTAGGGCTTGCACAATAATGACATGTTGGAGACCAATGTGCTCATGTTCAGCGGTGGAGAACCAATTTACTAATCGAACAATAGAATGGAACCAATATGCAAGTTTTCCGAAAGAGAATAGGAACTTGTGTGTTCTTTCATGCCCTGCGAATGGTTATCAATACGCATAGATTACACCATTTCGAGCATGTATGACTTAGCTTAAATGCCAAAATGAATAGTTTATTTTTGACTATTTTCGGCAGTGTAAAAAGTGATACTACCAAAATAAGCTAGTTTCTTCTGTAGAAGAAATAAGGCCAACATGCTGTAGAAGTGAAGGAGCTAAAGCAAACAGCAATGACTGAAAATTTTGAATACAATTAAGGCAGCCACCCCCGAAGAAAGAAATATATTACAACGGGAATTTGTTGGAAACATCTCAGGTTGTTTAGTGTTTGAGATGACGATTCTATGTTTATAATTCAAGATTTAACGATCAATTCCTTCAATCTTGTCTTCAACTTCAGAGTATAGCTGTCTCAATCTGTCAACGTTTTCAGCAGAAGTTTCCCAATATCCACGTCCATTCGCCTCCAAAAATGTCTGAATCAACTTCCTGAATGAATTCGGGTTTGTGTTCATTAGCCTGTTTAGCATTGCCTCGTCTTGAATAAAAGTCGTGTTTGCCTCTTCATAAACCCAGTTGTCCACTTGTCCTGAAGTTGCACTCCACCCAACTGTGTTGGTTAGTCGTTTCTCAATCTCACGAACACCCTCGTAGCCACTTGACAGCATGCCTTCATACCATTTTGGGTTCAATAATTTGGTCCTTGCGTCGAGCCTTACAGTCTCAGAAAGTGTACGAACCTAAATCATTAAAATACAAGGTTGTTAGTTGAAAGAGAGAGAACTAGGTGTATGTTTGGTACTACTAGAGCATACTGGACAATATAATGAACAAAATTTTAGCTTATTTTTCTTCTTTAATGCTGTCGAATACGCTAATCGTTGTTACCAAACAAGGGCTAAAATATTCTGCTGCTAAACGGATTCTTGATAGTGAATGTAACGGGTCATGACACTAACCTGTGCATTAGCTGTGGTTGTATCAGCAACGTATGCACTCGGTTTCTTCCCATCCTTCCTGAGGCTTTGTACGAGGTTTGTAGGGTCTGAATCAAAGTAGTGACTGACATCTGTAAGAGAAATTTCGGAAGAGTCTAGGTTTTGGAATGTGGCATCAGCTGTACTAAGAGCCATCTCGAAAATTTTCTGCTTTTCCATCATGCCAGCACCGGGAGCATCACTGTCAAACGCGAATGACTTTCGACTCAAGTACATTTCTTGAAGTTGCTTCTCATCATTCCACGATGAGTTCTCAACGGCGAGATTTATGTTGGATGAGTATGAGCCTGAGGCATTTGAAAAGACCCGGGATGCAGCTTCACGCACATCAACGTTGAGTGCTTTTGCTTGCTCTAGTGCGTGTTTCCTGACATAATTTTGGTCCTCGGGTTCATCTAGCTCTGCAACCAACTTCACTGCTCGGTCAAGGAGATTCATCTGTATACAAGGTACAAGTAGACATACAAATCAGCCAAGGAACACAAAAGAAAGGAGTAAAGAGGTTTAAAGAGAGTCAATTTGTGCGCAGAAGTTTGTTGAATTACAAAAATACAGCAATTTTTATATGGGTTAAGCCCTAATCAATAATAAGCAAGCATGTATCAGTAGAACTGTAAGGGAAACACAGATTTATAGTGGTTCACCCTCGAACATGTGAGGTACACCCATTCATGCCTCTCAGTTTGTGCATCTCTAAACAACCGATCCCCTCAAGTTCGTTTATACGTCATAGGAAATTAGGTGACCTAATGCAAAATATGAACGCCCTATATACTCCTATAAGAAAATTCATGGTTGATGGATTAAGTCAACGGCACAAGTAAACTCCATAAGTCAAATTTTAAAATGATGCAGAGAAATTTGTCAATACCTGGTTGATGAAGAGGTCTCTGAACACACCAGAGCAATTGACAACAACATCAATCCTTGGCCTTCCTAGCTCTTCAAGACTGACTGGTTCGACCCTGTTTACACGTCCAAACGTGTCTGCCACTGGCCTAACTCCGATCATCCACATGACCTGAGCCAACGATTCTCCATATGTTTTGATGTTGTCTGTTCCCCATAGAACAAGTGCAACAGTCTCGGGATACTTCCCTCCATTATCAGCTTTCTGCCTTTCGAGCAATCTTTCAACGACAACCTTTGCACTCTGCAAAGCGGCAGTTGTCGGAATTGATTGTGGGTCCAATGCATGGATATTCTTTCCAGTGGGCAAGACTTTTGGGTTCCTAATTGGATCCCCTCCGGGACCTGGCTCGACGTATTTCCCTTCCAATGCTTGTTTAAGACTTCCCAACTCATTATCAGCCACAACTAGCTTCAAGCATTCCCCTAAGAACTGGAAAAGGACTCTGAGTTTTTCTCTGTCAGCTATGTAAAATTTGGTGTTCGACAAATATTGAATCCAAGGTTCATTTATACCAAATCCAAAGAGAGAAGTCAGTTTGTCGGAAACATCAACAACCTGTCCCTTATTGTTCGTGCTTCGCTCCACAAATGCAGTAACGGCTCCACGCGATGCCTCAGTAATCTGTCGAAGGAGTTCCACATCACGTAAGATGCCCTTGTCGCTTCCCCTATAGACATCTTCGATATCTCTTCCAAGAGTCTCAGCCAATATTGCTGGAAGAGATGAAATCCCCTCTTCTGGACGATTTAGTGCAGCAATATTAACAAGGGTTGCAACTGCCTCCATTGCAGATGGAGGCTCTCCAATGACATGAAGCCCGCATGGCA
>CAIGRT010227577.1:0-15405 GCA_903798405.1 Fraxinus platypoda | reverse complement strand
GACTCATGACTTATATAATATTTGGTCTCCATATTTGCAATGAACAAAAAAATCTAAATTAATTTGGCACTTCATGCCCAGAAATGTTAATGGACAGATTGATATTAAATTATATGAAGTCAATAAATATTTTTATGTTGAATGTGTATTTGCTTATACTATTTTTCATAAAATGCATTCTATTCAAGTCTTATAATATTATTATAAGGGTTTCCAAGCAACATCATAACACTTGTAAAATTTATAAATATAGTCGGGTTGGGTTGAACGAGTTTATTCGATTTTTATGAGTTAACTGATAACCCGACCCAACTCAACCCAACCCGCCTATAAACCAACCCACCCAACCCGTGTAAAAACAACAAAAAAAATCAACCCAAACCGATCGGGTTAATTCGATTTGGGTGGTTTTGGTGGGTTCGGACGGGTTTTGCCCACCCCTAACAGCAGATTTGAAGATTTTTTTGGTTGGGGTTGTGGTTGTGGAGATGTAGGTTGGTGGTGGTGTTGGTTGCGGTGTTTGAGATGACGATTTTGCTATTGGAGATGGTGGTGATGGTTCTGGTTGCAATGATTTCAGCGACGATGTGGCGATAGTAGTGGTGAGGTAGTAGTCACAAATGATTTGATTGTTTGTGACCAATGAAATAAATAAATTGTGACTAATAATTAATGTGTGACCTCAAAAATTGTTAATTTGTGACCAATAATTTAATGATTTGTAACCTAAACATAATTTGTGGTCAATTAATTTGATATTTTTGTGACCATAAAATAAGTTGTGATTTATAAAATTTGTGATTTGTGACCAATGAATAATATGTGACCTATTAATTTGATTAATTTGTGATCTATAAAAAATTTAATTGTAATCGATAAATTATTTGTAACTAATTAATTGGACAATTTGTGACCAAACTCTGTAAAATTGTGCCTTATATTTAATTTATAAAATATATTTTTAATTAATTATTTCAAAAATAAAATTTAATAAATATCTAATTTTTGAAATTTTAAACATTTTACATTAGTTTTGAAATGAGTTATAGTTAAACTTTTATTTATGAATTTTTCCCATTCAAAAATGAGATAGACGGCCTGTTTGAGACTCATTTTTTGTATGGAATGCCTTTTTGGAATAGTAGATTGACAGAGAATTTGTGATTAAAAAATAAGATTTTTTTTTGAATTTGTGTGTAATATTATGCTATTGAAATGTGTGGTTAAAAAGAAGAGAAAAAAAATCAATTTTAAAAAAATAGGGGTCAAACAAGGACATAAAGTTTACTTATTCATAAATCAGATAATAACTCAACTATTAATATTAATATTATAAAATATTCACCCCATCCAATTCCATCCAACCTACCAAATTTAACCCAAAGTCTCGGGGTTGTTCTCTTTGTGTTTCAATTTTGAGTTTTGAATTCATTTTGTGTTTTGAGTGTCTGTTTTGAAAATTTATCTTATTAGAGAAAATTTAAATACATAAATATGGCCTCTCTATGAGGTGGTTAAACATATTATCTTATTATTTTGAATTCATTTTTAGTTTTGTATTTTGAGTGTCCATTTTGAGATTGTTGAAAATGCATTTTTTTGACATTTTGAAAAATTGTTTTAAAAACACCCAAAACGCATTTTGAAAATTTTGATTTGATTATAACTGAAAACGTCCAAAACGATAAATTTATCGTTTTAAGTTTTCTTTGTAAATTTTTAACTTGTTTTCAAAAATGCGTTTTCAAAAATAGGAAAGAGAACACATTTTCATTGTTTTGAAAAATCGAAAATAGAAAACGACTTGAAAATGGTAAAAAGAACATGCCCTTACATTTTCTCTCTTTTCCTCTCCCCACTTCCCCCCTCTCACACAACAGGAAATCGTCGAAGCTGGAAGGCCTCTCACTTCTCTCGCTATTCTTATCGTTGTCGAAAGATCGCCACCAGAAGATCACAACTGGTAGCTTCAAGAGGTAGCAACAAGCAGACTCTGACAGTTCTTGGATAAGAGTTTCAAGTTATTATCGGCGGAGTTCTTAAAGTTGGGGAGTTCGTTAAGACTGAGACCTCGTCGATGCTGAGATAGCGGCATCGGAGGAAAAGTCCGACTATCGCCGATCGTAAATTCCTTGAAGCTCCGATTCATCTTCAATTGTACATTTACGAGAATCATAATGCAAATACCATCTTCATTTCTCTATTATGATTCAATTACTGCAATAGATTACTGCGCTTGCAGTGACAAGCAATGGATTATCAGATAAACTTGATGGAAATGCAAATGGATTTACGGAAGCAAATTATACGCCATGAAATCATGACTGCGTAACTGTGTATGTTGATTAGATTTGTATATAACATATATTGAGTGTGCTGATTAGATATGTATATAATAACTTTAAGGACCGGTAGTAGCGTTGCCTGGCGGCAACAGAGCGACAATAGTGCCGACGGTCGCAAAGAAAAATGGAAAGAAATTAGGGTTTGGGTTAAGGATTGGGGCAGGGCCTCTAGTGTAATTTTGGAAATTACAAGCTCCTACTTGCAAATTTAAATTGGGGTTCAGTTTACAAATGGCTACAATAGTGGTGGTGGTGGTGGTGGTGGTGAAGAATGTATGTGATCAATTATTTGGGTAATTGTGATCAATAAATATGTTAATTTTTGGTGATTGTGATGTTGGATGCGGTGGTGAGGATGGTGATGGTGGTGGTTGTGGAGGTGGTGAGGTGGGGTGGGTGTGAGGTTTTTGACCAATTATTTGGTTGATTGTAACCAACAAATTAGTTAATTTGTGATCAATAAATAATATGTTATCAATCATTTGATATTGTGATCAATAAATTGGATATTTTGTGACAAATGTGACCGATAATTTGTGATCAATAAATAATGTGTCCTAAAAATTTAAGTCGTGACATATAAAATTTATGATTTGTAATAGATAAATAAATTGTGATCTATAATTTTTTTGATTTGTAGCCGATGAATAAATCGTGGCCTATAAAGTTTTTTATTTGTAACCTACAAAATTCTTGATTCGTGATCAAGAAATAAATTGTGATCAATTAATTCAAAAATTTGTGACCAAATAGTAATATAATTGTGATATTAATATATTTAATTAATAAAACATTTATTTAATTAATTAATTTATAAATAAAATTTAATTAATATCTGATTTTTGAAGTTTTAAACCTTGTTTCTTAGTTTTGAAATCGCCATAATTAATCTCTTATATATGAAGAAATTGAGGGCAGTCTAATGGGCTTAAGCTTGGGCCGATGGTCACGAGCCCAACACAAAACTTTCCCATAGTGGATTTTGCATGCATCATATAATAATATGTTGTCTAGAATTAGGGTTGGACAAAATTCTCGAATCGAACTGAATAGGATCGAACCGGATCCGAACAGAACATAACCAAACCGAACGGTTCTTCTTAAGTTAAATACCTGAATGAGTATCTGAATCGAGAACCGACGGGTTCGGTTCGGTTTGGTTCGGTTCGGTTCGGTTCGGTTCTCGATTCTAGACTAAGAACCTAATAAAAATAAATCTCCTTAATTTTTTTTTAATTTTTTATATTTAAAAAGTCAAATTATTTTATTTTTTTAAATAAATTTGCTAATTAATTAGTTTAGTCCAAACCCAAAATATGATTTTACTATTTCTAATTTTCAGTCAAACCCAACTTAATTAAATTAATCTAAGTTTTACCCAAATATCTTATTCTATCGTAGTGTCGTTTATGCCGTTCTATTATTATGAACTTGTCATCTTTCATATTCTTATGGTTTTAACAGCCGAATTCGACGCGTTTTGGACGCGCGTCGCGCATAGGCGCGCCTACGCGGCACGTTTTCACGTTTTTTAGAACATGGGATATGAGTAATCTAAAGCTACATTGAATCAATAAATGAGTGAAATTAACTGCTTACCACAGAATAGAAAGAGAGAACATGTTTGTTTGAGAACCCATTGGTCAAATGAAAGGGAAAGTCTTGATTTTAGAAGTAGTTGTATGAAGCAAGAGTGTCACATATGGTTCCATTGAGAAGTGTGATACCACCAACTACTCTCTCTCAAGAAAGTTGGTCGCTTATCCTAGACCTTCCAATTTTCTAAAATATAGCCGACGAGTACTCATTAGTTCGATTAATGCTATATGTATCCATTGGGACTTCTCCATGTGATGTGGTATTAAATGATAAAAGTGGATCTCATATTTACAAATTTAATTGGTCTTATCAAGTCACTCTATACCACCTACCACATCATAGGAGGATGATCTCACTAGAGACAATAGTATTGACCTACGAATCTGATTAGAATTTCTTTTATTTTTTAACTTACAAATATGGCAATAGGTTGAGCAATGTCTGTTTGTCTTGCCCAACTCCGAGCTCGATTTGTAGGCCAAAGAGTCGAGCACCAAGCGGCTCAATGAGCTAAAAAAGGTGGCTCGGGACTAGCCAATGAGCTGGCTTGTAATTGGCCGAGCTCAACAGGTTGTGAGCCGTGAATTAATTTGTTTTATATTTCAAACTTAAATTTATTTTGTTTATATTAATATGATAAAAAATTTAATTTTAAATATGTTCTGAAAACCAATTGAAAAATATATGCTTTTTCATGTTTGTTTTTTGAAAATAGATTTTATCATGTTTTTTTCTTCTTTAAAATTAAAATACCCGATCTGCCTTTATGAAGCTTGTGAGCTAACTCGGCTCGCGAGGCTGAGCTCGAGCTCGAGCTCAAGCTTGAGCTTGGGGTCGGTTCAATCCTAGTCCGAGCCACTCATGGGCTCAAGCGCATGAGCTCCCTATCTGTTCGGGTTCATTGTCATCCCTACTTACAAGTTTTATGTGACCAATTTCAAACTTAATTTCTATATATTTGAAAATGATTTGGAGTCATCAAATAATATTTATGAAGCTAATATATTGTTAAACTTTGCATCTACTGATACAATGTAGAGTTTATTTTACAAAACGATTATAACTATGTGCAAATATTGTGAAGATCAAAACGCAGAAAATGGTTTTTGGAAAAGTAAGCATGTCTTACAGGGGATTAATGGTGTAATTAATAGGAATTAGTGTGTAGTACACAGAGCCGCACGTAAACAAAATTAAAAATTTGTTCTTAAAGTAGAAGAAGTGCTAAATGGTGCGAAATCTTCACAAAGAGCACGGTTACGAAGAACAAGCTCTTTGAAGACATGAAAAGATTATTTTTCTTCATTGGGATTTGAGGGAGGTAGGAGAGGTCAAGTTGGAGGAAAATAAAGAAACTATTGTCTTGTCAACTTCATATCGCACGTGAAGAATTTCAAACTTTTAAATTAGTGACAATTTTTACAGTATACATATTGATTTCAAAATTCGGTAGGATCAAGCTATCAACAATTTCCAGCCACCTCCCCATCTAGCCTGCACAATGATAACTCAGGCGAAAGCAATCGTTGGGACAAGTGAAAAGGAATTTGACTTATTTACATCAATTGACTTGCATAAATATAGAAGAACATGAGGCACGTGGGTCAAAATACACATTTAGCTCCTGTTTGAACCACATACTCATTTTCATTCTCATTTTTCTACTCATTTTCAACAACACATTTTTCAATAAAATAATATTTTCTATCACATCAATAACTTTTTCTTCTTTTTCAACAACATATTCACAATCACATCACAGCACAAAAAAAAAAGCGTTCTCTACTAACAAATATGCTTCAAACACACTCTTAATAACGAATTATCCAGACACATAATAAAATCTAAGCTTGGCCGAAACCCGTGACAAGTTTGCCATGATCTGATATGGCCCAATTCAACTTGAACCACTAATGTCCCATCAGTTAATATGAAACCCTCCCAGTTACGTACATGCCACATAATATTTATATATGTGTGTGTGTAATTCTTGATTGTGTAAATAATGTAATTACGATTTCGTCGTGGAGGGAGACAAACTTGTACTATTATTATTAACATATAACTATTATCGAATTACATGTGATGAAAGAGAGGAGGAATTATCCCAACTATTTCCATGACTACATTTATTTGATATTTTATATAATAAAAACAATTTGATGCGGCGACGTTTGCTCTTAATCAAGTCAAAAACTCTGCATATTTCTCCTATAAAAATCACCCCATGGATGAGGAATCTAACCAATAAAATTTAAAAGCTTAACCTTTGAATAACATTATAAATATTCCAAATAATATAAATATTATGAGTATGTGTGTGTGCCATGGCCACGACTCTAATTTTGTAAAAAAATATATATATATATATTAAACCAAAAAGAAAAAGTTATTCATGTATTCCTACACACGTGCACAAGGCGCGCGCACAAGCAACGTAAAATCGTCAACCTCAATGTATTGATCCTAAGCTTTTTTTCAACGCCAGCTTCCAAGATAATGTTGGTATTAACAAGTCCCAAAAACACAAGTCATTGCAAAAAGTAAATTGAACACAAGAGATTTTTCGCCTTAAGGCCGGGATGTTCATCCAAAATAGGGTTAATCACTCGTTGAGCATTCACCGAAGTGATTATTGCTCCAATCCACTAGAAACCAACAATAAATCGAAGCAAGTGTCACAATACAACAGATCCACAAAGGATAAAGCCCTCAGCCCAGATTTTCTCTCAAGAAACCATATACTCGATTACACAAAGTAACCAACAGTTACTGAACACAATCAGAACAGATTCGCCCAAATCATAACCTTACAAACACTAGATCTCACCAAGAAACACCTATAGTTTAAAGATTACAGGCGAAAACCAAAGAGAGAAAGAACTGAGAGAGCGAGAGAAGAGAAAACCCCTAAAATTATCTCGAATTAGGGCAAATGAAAAGGTCAAGCCAATAATATAAACGATCAGATGCATCCAATGATCGCAGCCCGTCCACGTAGCTTCATCTCAGCCTTTGAAATATAATGAATGGGCTGGACTCTTCATATTAAATGAGTTCCATCATTGGGCCCAAATTGTTAAAGCATGTAACCCAACAATCTCCACCTTGCTTGACAATTTGGATTTCATAGCAGATTGGAGGTTAACACATCCTTCAGTTTCATTTGCTCTATGTACTTGCAATAAACACTAATCAACAATAACATCTAGGAGATTCAAACAATCCCTAAATTTGTATAGAGGCAATATTTTAGTCCCCATATCTGTAGGATTACACTTAGTTGAAATCTTTTCAATTGTCATGATTTCCTTTTCTAAAACATCTTTTATACAATGAAACTTAACATCTATATGTTTAGTTCTATCATGAAAAACAGAATTTCTACTAAGATGTATAGCAGATTGACTATCAGAGAATATAACAGCATTATTATCAGAAAAACCAATTTCATTTAGCAAGTTTTTAAGTCAAATACCTTCTTTTACTGCATCTGTGGCTGCAATATATTCAGCCTCTATTGAAGACAAGGCTACAATTTTTTGTAGCTGTGATTTCCAACTTATGCAGGTATCATTTAAAGTAAAAACATATGCAGAAGTAGATTTCCTATTATCAGAGTTACCAACATAATGATGTTAATCTCAATCATATCACACCCAGCAAGTAACATGTCATCAACATAAAGCAACAAATCCACTGCTCTTATAATAAAAACATGGATCATATTCACTTATATTGAAATCAAGTCCCTTTATAAAAGTATCAAACCTGATATACCATTGTCTGGGAGCTTGTTTCAAGCCATAAAGTGATTTTTGTAAAAAAAACACAAGCAGTGTTCTTTACCTTTTTGTTCAAACCCAAATTTTTTCATCCAAATTTCCATGTAGAAAAACAATTTTGACATCTAATTGTTCCAGTTCAAAATCAAATTGAGAAACAATAGAAAGTAAGACTCTTATAAAGGTATATTTGACTACAGGTGAAAATATTTCATTGTAGTCAATTCCCCTTCTTTGGTTAAAGCCATGGGCAACTAATCTGGCCTTAAATCTTACACCCTCACTATTAGAGTATCCTTCTTTGACTTTGTAAATCCACTTACAGTCAATAACCCTTTATAAGATCCAAGTCTTATTTTTTTATTAATGAAAGCATTTCATCTTTCATAGCAACAACCCAAGAACTTGCATGCTTTCCCTCAATGGCCTCTTCATAAGAATTTGGCTCATTACCTAAAAAATTTTGGACATTCAAGGTTGTAACAAATTCAGAATCATTGTATCTAGAAGGAGGTCTTATTTCCCTTCTAACTCTGTCTCTTGCAAGATGATAGTCTCCAAAAGGGTTTTCAGGTTGTTTAGTATCAGGTAAAATAGCATATTCAATCTCACTATCATTTTTAGGTTCCGTATTTAACTCCTGCCCAAACTCTACCTCAAACTGATCATTATTTTCAAAGTTTAAATCTGCTTGAAAAAGTTCAGACTTTAAATTTTTTTTATTTTGATCAGTTTCAGTTGTAGCTATCTCTTTTTCTTTAATGCAGGGTATATTTAACTTATTGAAGATCACATTTCTGCTAATAATAATCTTATAGCCTCCTTGATTTTTTAACCAAACCCTATAACCCTTAACACCTTCACCATACCCTAGAAAAATACCCTTAACAGATCTGGGCTCTAGTTTCTCTTCATTCTGATGTACAAAAGCAGCACTGCCAAAAAATTTCAGTTTAGAGTAATCAACAGAATAACCATTCCAAACATGATCAAGAGTGTCAAACTTTAAGGATTTAGTAGGACACTTATTTATCAGATAAGAGGCAGTTTTTACTGCTTCTCCCCAAAATAATTTTGGCAAGCCAGAGCTTATCAGCATACATCTAACCTTTTCTAAAAGGATTCTATTCATCCTTTCTACAAGCTCATTCTGTTGAGGAGTATAGGTAACAGTCCTATGTCTAAGGATCCTATTAGTTTTGCAAAAATAATCAAACTCTTCATTGCAAAATTCAGGGTCATTATCAGTTTTAAGTGCTTTAACTCTTTTATTAACTTAATTTTCAATAAGAGTTTTCCATTCTATGAAATTTTTGAAGGTGTCAGACTTATTTTTCAAAAGAATAACCCAACTTTTCTTTGAAAAATTATCAATGATGAGCAAAAAATATTTGAAGCCAGAGTAAGTGTATAAAGTAGCTGGTCCCCACAAATCAGTACGAGAGTAATCAAGAATAGATTGTGAGTTATGAATGCCAGTAAAAAAATGCAATTTCTTTTGTTTCCCATAGATGCAATATTCACAGAAAGACATTATTTCTATCATTTCATTTCCTAATAGACCTTGTTTCTTAAGAATGTATAGATTCTTATTACTAATATGTCCTAGTCTTTTGTGCCATAATTCAGATTTATCAGATTGTGAGATTGTAGCAGCAAAATATTTGTTTTGTAAAGTTAAAGCTTTCAAAGTGTAAATCCTATTGGATTTTTCAACGTTAATGACTTTTGCAAAATCCTTTTGAAGTGTTAGAATACATTTATTTATGATGGTATTAAAACTTTCATCATCATGGGAACCTAAAGAGATTAAATTTCTCCTTAGGTCTGGAATGTATCTAGTTTTGTTCAAAGTCAAAACATTCCCATTTTCCAATTAAAATTGTTTTACCAATCCCTTTTATTTTGCAAAAAAAAAAAGTCATTTCCCAATATTACCCGTCCTCCATTTATTTCAAGAAAATCAGTGAAAGAATCTTTGTGAGGTGTCATATGAAAAGTACACACTAAATCAAGAATCCATTCATTTTTAGTTAATGATTGGCCGACCATGTAAACCTACCCATCAGAAGCAGCAGCTTTTTCATAAGCTAAAGCAGCCCTGCCATCAACTTTATTAACATTTTTCAATTCATCAATCCTTTTGTTACAATCTTATGTCCCAATTTTCCACAGAAATAAGATTTCTTTCCATGAGCCTTATTATTATTCTTATTGAGTTTGGATTTACTACTTTTGAAGTTTTCAGAAAATTCCTTATGTTTTCCAAAACTTTTATTTGAGAAATTGTTGTTGTTCCTTTTTGAAAAATTGTTTCCTTTTGTATCCAACTCCAATAGAGAAAGTTTTTAACTCACTTTTAAATTCAAGTTCCTTATTCCTTGAGGAAACAATGATATCAACTGAAATAGAAGTTCTTCCATATTCAAGAGCATTTTTCAAATCTTTATATTTTTCAGGTAAGGATGATAATAAGGCTACAAATTTTTTATCATTGGAAATAGTTTCACAATTATTGGCGAGATCTTGAGAAAGTTTATTAAATATGTCAAGATTAGTTTCAAGTTCACAATTGGGATCAAACTTAAAACAGAAAAATTGTTTCCACGGGTAACATTTATTGGGAAGTGTCCTAGTTTTATAAAGATATTCAAGCTTTGCCCATATAGCAGCTGCAATCTCAGTCTCTCCTACTTCTCTAATGACACTATCAGATAAATCCAAAAATATAGTACTCCATACAGTTTCACCTTGTTCAATTCTTTTATTATCAGCCACTTCTACCCCCCAAAATTCATCAAGAGCTTTAGCACATCTAAAATGAATTAACAGTGCTTTCATTTTCCTACTCCTAAGGGTAAAGTCTCCCTTCCCATTCCAAATGTTAACATCAACTTTGGTACTACCCATATAAAGACATAGAGGCAGTGCAAAGAATGATGTACCACATATAGAGAATATCAGTATCAACTATTGGACGCTTACATAGAGTAATAGAATGCAGAAAATATTTTATTTCAAGCAAGTGTACACAGTTTAACAATATCAGATATGCAGATAACAAGATAACCCAAACAATAAAGTATACCAATTTCGAACTCAAAAGTAACTTTGAAGAAACCGTTAATCTCAGTCCCCTCAAATTCTAGGGTTCTCAAATGAAACCCTAGACAAAGGAAGATCTGGGAGGGTTTCGAACAAGAGATCCAAGAAAGATAAAGATCGAGAAACGTACAGTAATTTAGGGTTAGAAACTCGTTACCAACGTCTCGGTCAGTGGTGTAAAATAGTGAAAACCAGGACTATTTTGCTTTCTCTGTCAAAGGAAAGGAAGCAGACCCTTTAGAAAAGATATTGAAGATCCAGAGTCACGTTCACCAAGAACACCAAGAAAAAATTCCAAATCGAAAAATTTTTGGAATTCGAAATGATCTAATACCACTGTTGGTATTAATAGGCCCTAAAAACACAAGTAATTGCAGAAAGTAAATTGAACACAAGGGATTTTTCGCCCTAAGGCTCGGATGTTCACCCAAAATAGGGCTAATCACTCGTTGAGCTTTCACCGAAGTGATTATCGCTCTAATCCACTAGAAACAAACAATAAATTGAAGTAAGTGTCACAATACAATAGATCCACAAAGGACAAAGCCCTCAGCCCGGATTTTCTCTCAAGAAACCACATACTCGATTACACAAAATAACCAACAGTTACTGAACACAATCAGAACAGATTCACCCAAACCATAACCTTACAAACACAGATCTCACCAAGAAACACCTAGAGTTTAGAGATTACAGGCGAAAACCAAAGGTTTTCAGAGAGAGAGCGAGAGAAGAGAAAAACCCTAGAATTATCTCGAATTAGGGCAAATGAAAAGGTCAAGCCAAAAATACAAACGATCGACGCATCCAACGATCACAGCCCTTCCATGTGGCTTCATCTCAGCCTTTGAAATATAATAAATGGGCCGCCGGGTTGCAGTCAATTGGGCTAGACTCTTCATATTAAATGGGTTCCATCATTGGGCCCAAATTGTTAAGGCATATAACCCAACATATAAACTCTAGCTTGAAGAAATGAATGAACACAAAATTAATTAATTAATTAGTTAGTACAACTTTCAAAAAATAAAAGTTAACATGAGAGATGGTGGAAAAGTAAATAAATATATAAATAAAATATAAGAAATTCAATGATAGAATAACAATTGAAACTGCAAAGGGTTGAGAATTCTGTCTTTCCGTTGACAATTTTCCAGATCTAATCCCAAAGCTCTTTAGTTTATTGGATTTCGTATTCTACGAGAGAATAATGCCAGATTTAATCTTATTTTTTAATGAATCATGCTACACGAATATCAAAATTGACATAAAGTTTGATATAATGTCACGTGGTATTCTATCATTGGACATTTTAAAATACAGTCAATTTTTCATCCAATCATTTACTGTCACATACAATTATGTCAATTTTTTTGTCAAATCCTTCAACAAAGTAGCTTTATCATTTTTTTTAATTATTTAAAATAAGAAACGAAATTTTGCGTTACCATAGTCAACTTTACTATTTTCAAGTCCATGCCTTTGTTTTGAAAAAATATAAATTTTGATAAAAATTAATGAAATGTTTGACTAAAGTGAATATCCACTCTCTCTTAAAAGAAAGATTTTGAAGATTACTATTCATTTGTGATTTCTCCTCACATATCACTGTTTCATATGTGGACAAAAAAACTAAAATTGCAAGCCGTATTTATTGACTTCACTAAGGAAAATGATAGCCCTAATCATCAATACACTAAGGGTCTGTTTGATTGCAAGAATGAAATTGAGTAGAAAGAAAATGAATTTCATGAAATTGAATTATCTAGAACCTGTTTTACTTGAAATTGTCAATTAATTGTGTTTGATTGGTATAATTTTCCACCTAGAAAATATTGAAATTTTGGATCTTTTCGTGTTCGTTTAACTTTTTTTTCATGAAAACTATCCATTAAAGAGATATAATTTGTTACAATTGGGGATAAAATTTGTTTCCATTGCCAAAAAAAAAAAATTTAAAAAAAAAAGTTGCCTAGAAAAGCTTTTCCCACCAAACTCATGGAAAAATCTTTTCCTCAAAAACCAAGAAAATGTGGAAAATTAGGAAAATATAGAAAACCAATTCCATGAAAAATTTAGTCAATCAAACATACAAAAATGTGGAAATGGAATTTAATTTCCATCTTCAATGAAAAGTAATGCCAAATCAAACAGGGCCTAATTATATTAAATCCCTAAGAGTCAACCACAATTGTTGACTTTGCAAACACCAGGCACACACCAAGTACCTGGCAGACATTGGTGTCCACTCGTGTCTGTGCAGCGAGGACCCTTTTTTTACGGTCCATTAACTGGTTCCTCTAAATCTCCTCACATATCATCGTTCTATATGTGGAAAAAAAATACTAGCCGTCTTTATTAACTTGACTAAGGAAATTTTGATGGTGCTCACAACCTCCCAAGTAGCCGCATTTATTGACTCAGTAACACAGTAACAATTACTGTATGACAAGAAAAATGAGAATTTTTATGTTGCAGACAACTTGCCGTGAGAATTTTGATGTTCAATGACACAGTTTGCTTATTTTGACAACAACAAAGAAGACTATTCGACTTTCATATCTTGAAATAGACTTGAGCTTCCGAACTGCCTAAACCTTAAGTTTCGAACCACCACCTGAAGCACTTTCTTCCCTCTAAAGTTGCAACGACTTACGATCACTTTTTTGGTCACAATGAGGCAAGTTTTCATTTCTCCCTCTTTCCATAAAAAATGTTTATACTTCAAAATTTGAGAAGGGTGTCTTGAACAATGAATTGTTTGTTGAAGATTTTGGTTATTAGTTAGGATTTGGGCTATGCATGAAAATTGACATATATTTCAGTTGTTGTGAAAAGGTTTGTGCGGAGAACGTCTCCGCACAGCATGGAGTGTCTGTGTTGCACGAGACAACTCCCTCTGAACAATGTGGAGTCACTATACGCACGCAACGAGGAGATATGTCCGGAGGCTTTCTGTACTTGTTCTGAAAATGGTCTTCTGTTTCTTCACACTTTGTGGTGCACATGTTTGATGAAATGTCTATGTTAAAGCACTAAAATATGCTCCAACGCCACGTTATTTTGGGATTCTCCGAGCAGCGCAGAGCTCTACTCTGTACGTAAGGAGAGAGGACCACTCTCGCGCAGCACAGAACATCACTCCGCGCAGGGTTCCACTAGCGGAGCTCCATGCACGGAGACCTACTCGCGCACGCGGATGATGCTCCGTGTACTAAAGCACAGCACTCGGATCAGCTTCCTCTCCATACGGAGAATTCAGCGCCGATACCCATTTCTCCATGCGAAAACATGAGTAGTATTATTAGAGTTCCTAAACACATAAGTCTCTACCTATTGCCTATTAGAGTATGATTAACTTGTATATATTAATTTCTTCCCAGCAAACAAAGTAGTATTATTACTTCTTTTATTCTTCCATTCACTAAAAAAACAAGTATGTCTTTCATTACATTAAAGGTAAATATTTCCTCACAATGGATTTGGATATGTTTGCTAATCAACAAATCGGTCTCTACGTTGAAAGTACTTTCCAAAGTCCAAGTACTTTCCAAACTCCAAGAAAATCAATCATATGCAGCTTCCATTTCCCATCAACAAAATCGAAGACAAGCAGATAAAAAGAAACAAACTCAAACTCAATGTATTGATCGTCATAAAAGGATAAATAATTCTATGTTATCTCAAAATAATAATTTAAGTTCTTCATATCCAGATGAATCTTACGAATCTACAATACATCTTGATTTTGAAGCTTATACTCCAGATCAGGAATCAATTAATCAGGTTCATCCTAAATTACAAGGAAGTTTTGACTTATCAAATATACCAACCAATGTATACGTATTACCTACATCAACCTACTGTCAATATTGTGGTACGCGAAAATTTTACAGTGAAACTAAATGATTTTATTGTTGTGATGGAAAAGTTAAACTTTCTATACATGATTCACCTATTGAAATGTATGATATATTTACATTTAATAAAGTTACATGTATGGAATTCAAAAAACTTTCACGTGGATATACTAATCATTTTGCGTTTACTTCATTTGGTGTAAAATATGATAAAGAGCTCTTTAAAGCATACACATGCATTTATACATTTAGAGTTCAAGGACAGGTGTACCATTATGTAAACCAACTTCTACCAAAAAACAATATCCCTAATTATATGCAGTTGTATTTTTATGATACAGATAATGAAGTTGAAAATCGTATGAAAATCTCAAAAAAATTTGTTCAATCTACTTTGATTATTTTAATGGAAATCCTTAAAGTCAATCTTTATACTACATTTTTTTATGTCTTTAAGTGATATGACCTATTTGGATGACCATCGAATACAAATAAGATGTGATACATGAATTGATCAAAGAGTTTTCAATACTCCTTCAGCATCTCAAGTAACTGCTGTATGGGTTGAGGATGATCAAAATACAAATATTTGTGTTCGTGATATTACTATCTATGGTCATTCTAGCGATTCACATAGAGTTCATTATTATTACGGTTGCTAAGATCCTTTGCAGTATCCATTACTTTTCCCATACGGAGAATCTGGTTGGC
>CAIGRT010227561.1:0-18096 GCA_903798405.1 Fraxinus platypoda | reverse complement strand
ATTAGATATAAATAATATTTAGATGATCAACGTGAAGAATGATGAGGGCCCATTTATCGCTCTAATTAATTTTCTAAAATATAGAGAATTCAATCCCTATTTTAACTAGTGATGATCGATTTTTAATAAAGAATACCATTCCGATCTTGTAAAATGAAATATGTACGGACAAAGAATTGACGAAAGTATTATTTATACTATTGACAGCAAAATTTGAATCTTGGAGAATCTTCATTACGTACATGCATTAAAAAGGGTAAAATATAAGGACTGTGATTGGAGTACAAGGACCTGTTTCACAGGTCTCTGTCCAGCCAGACACAGTAGGTGGAGTTGGGGCAAATTTTTTTTTTTTTAAAATACATATGGGGTCCGCCCTACATGTGAGAGGCCTGTAAGGCCTCGGTAAGAAAAAGCGTTGTACTCGGGGCATTGCTCAAAATATAATCACTATGAAACAAACATGATTTGCTACAAGTTGGATTTCGTTTTTATTAAAAAAAAAAAGAGCTCTTCAGTGATGTGCACGACAATTTTTACATGATATACATACATACCAATTTTTACGTAATATGAGCTTCTACATGATATAAAAAAAATCATGAAATCGGCAAAAAAATCTGATTTTGACACGTGATAAATGATTTTGCATAAATATTATTATCTTTTAACTAATTTACTTTGATTTTGAGATAATCGCCCTGCTAACATGTTATAAAATTAAAGGAATAAAAGAGAAATATAGAAAATATATAAAGAGAAGTAAAGAGTTAAAATTCAAGTGTGTATTTTATCGAGAATCAAGACCCGTATTTATGGATTCCAAATGAGAGTTACAATAGAAATGAAATAAACTGTCTAAATTAGATAAGACTTATCTATACAAGATGATAATACTACATAATCATCAATATTTATCTCATAGTTTTACAACAAGTATTAATATTTAAAAGTTGAATTATCACCTTATTTTTGAATAAAAAACTTTTAAACCTGATTTGTTAATTGGAAAGTTAAAAATCATGTGTGGATGTAATTCCCACATTATTTTATACATAATGTTAGAAATATGCAAGATGTCTATAATTTTTATAAAATTAAGTATGGTGTTGAGTTTGATTTGGGTACAAAAAACATAAAAATTATCTTATGCATTTAGTAAAATTATTAATTTAATGCACTGATCCAAGCATGGACAACAATTTATTATTAAAACTATTAATTTATCGAGTTTTTACTATACAGTTTCATTCCCATCATATCTAATACCGAGATACGAATTTATTTTCATAACAAAAGATCTATAAATCCTCATTTGTTTTTATTTCTAGACCACGTTTCAATGGTGAGAATCAAGATGGTAAGTTATCAATTATAATAGAGGTGTGCTTGAAGTACAGGGGCCTGACTTACAGGCCTCTGCCAGGCAAGAAACATTTGGGGGTGGGGCCACAAATTTTTTTTTTGTTATTCATAGGTGGGGCCTCGGCACAGTGAGGGGCCTGTAGCAGAAGAGCTCCTGTACTTGGAGCATTATTCATTATTAATATGTCTACCTATGTATTAAATCATCAACCTTGCTTGGATTGAAGCCGGCGACGAATTTTAAGGTGGCCAAATTTTCCGGCACCTGGGGACGACCCCTCAAAAAGAATGGGTAAGTAACCGGTGGCAGCTTTGTATCTCTGCTGAATCTGCACATTCAAATCAGAAACAGGGAAGAATTCAGAAGAAAAAATTACGTTCGAATATTTTCAGCATTGGTAATAAGAAAGGAGCGTAATTCCAAGAACAAGCGCGATCAACACTGCAGATAACTGTAGTGTTTTTTTTTTTTTTTTGGGAAAAATAAGTGCTGATTCTTGTGATAATATCTTTAGCATCAAAAAGCTAATTACCTCAAGAATTTGCTGGCTGCTTCGTAAACAATTTTTACCAATGACACAAACTGTTCCACCCGATCCTCCACCAGTAATTTTTGCACCATATAAAGTTCCTTCAGCAGATCTCGAAATTTTACTGTGCTGCATTTCTTGCACGAGCTGAACGAGCCTGTCTGTCCCATCTGAGCCAAGTCCGCATGCACTGTAGCTGTAGTGGCACTGTAGAGAATAATAGAACGTTAGAAAAACATCGAGTTTTTTTAACATTGCTACCGAATGACGTAGGCGTAGAAGAGATTTTGTGATGCATACAGGAAAGAGGAAACAGGAACACTCAAATCATATGAACATTCGAATACCTGATAAATCAATTCGCCTAAAGCATTGAGTTGGTCATCCGAAGTTGCAGATGTTAGCAGTGCTTTGAAAGCCTGTATATCAGATAAAACTATTTAAGTTATGCATAAATGTGAAAAATTAAAATTATAAGCATTATCACCAGACATTTTTTTATGTATTCTAAAGTACGATATGTTCTAGTTTAAGAGAACCAAAATGTGGATATCGATCAAGTATAAACGTCTAGAGTCGTCTAGTACTGCCTATGAATAGGATTTTCTTCATTTTGCCACCTTTCTTTCGGTTTTGGTTAGTATCAAATTAATGGAATTGGATTACATTCCTCGACGGACAAGTTTCCATTGTGTGAATATATAAGACAAAGGCAGATACTCTACCTTCCACTGGATTGTAGACATAGAACACACACACTAGGAATTATGCATATACCATAATGATTAGTTGCAGTCACCAATTTAGTTTTTCAACCAACTTTAACAGACTTTACCTGGACGCGGAAATTCTCATATATAGGATGTCTGGCAGCGGCTTTCACTCCGTAATTTCGTTTTTTATCTATTGCAGTGACTGGATCATTGTGGTCAGCATATTTCTCCAAGAATGTCTCACCAAGCACCGTTTCAGGAAGCTGCTTTGCATAAAGAGCTTCATATCTGAAATAAAAGACCGTAGAAATTTAAAACAAGCCCAACTACAAAATTACTAACAGCTGTGTGATTCAGATGCTAAAAACCGGCTTCATGCATTTGAACTTGCAGCTTCTTCATCCAAGATGAGAAATAGGAAACAAGACACTGACATCAATGGGCTCATGTACTTCTCGCTATTTGCAGTGAGAAGCAAGGTCCAATGCACGTTTGGCAAAGCTCAAAAAACATTTACTTGTAAGCAAATGATTAAATTCTAAAATAAATGTTCTTTTAAAGATCAAAATTGCATATAACAGTCACTTATTTTCACTCTAAGGTAAGAGTTACTTTTAAATAAAAAACTTTGTAAGTAATAAAAAAGTAAGGCCCGTTTTCTTTACCATGTTCAAGCCGTTTTCTGTTTTCGATTTTCCAAAATAGTGAAAACGCGTTCTCTTTCCTATTTTCAAAAACGCGTTTTTGAAAACAAGTTAAAAATTTATTTTCAGTTATAATCAAGCCAAAATTTTCAAAATGCGTTTTGGGTGTTTTCAAAATAATTTTTCAAAATTCCCAAAAGAACACATTTTCAACAATCTCAAAATGGATACTCAAAACACAAAACCCAAAATGAATTCGAAACTCAAAACACAAAATTGAAATACAAAGAGAACAGCCCCTAAATTCTCCAAACACGTTTGGAAACCAAAAGTAACTTTTACTTATTTTTAACCATAGTAAAACATGCTCTAAGTCATGGACAGCACAAGGTTAAAAACCAAAGTAGAACCTCAGAACTTGCAAGAATGCATAATAGAATGTGGTTTCGAAGAGGTAAAGCTATTGCAGAAAACTCCAACCAAGATAAGTAGGGTAGCAGGATGCCAAGACACAGGGGAGGGGATACACTTATTTATTTCACCTGTGGGGTGACAAGTTGCACAAGTAATCCAAGGAAGCTTCAGTTTCAAGTAGTTCAACAGCATCCTCTTCCAACTCATCAGCAATCATCCCATTAGTGGACAATGAGTGGGATAACTGTTCAGATGCCATGGACTTAACAATCTTCCGACCCATAAAGGCTCCAATCCTCACAGACCCATAATCTCCACCACCAACACTGCAAATGATCCATTATTCCAAAGAGAGAGAGACATGACCACACCAAAAAATATGCTAAAAATTTTGTGGCATGAAATGGCATGGTAAACAATATAATTCTATTGAAGAAACATTGGCAGGCTTGCAGCCATATCAGTTTTTATGGAAATTAAAAACAACAAAAAAAATATGCATGCCAATGTAACTAAATCTTGCATCCATGAATCCAAGCAAATACATAACTTTCAGATACATAATTTCCAGACATTGAAAGGGAAGATAGAGAACGTGTATTGCCTATTACCTGTGTCGGATCCCTGAATCGATTCCCCAAAACCTTATATGATTAGGAATGTCCACCAGACCCAATACTTCAGCAGGCTGCAGTGTAGTTATGGATGTTAATATAAAAATTTCCCTAATTCTAATTAGAAAAGTACATTTCCACATGAACTGTGTCAAATACCTGGCAAACCATCGCAAGAAGTTTATTAGCTTCACCACATGCAGAAGTCATCTGGTCCATCACACCACATGGAGCTCCAACTATATGATTCTCCACCTTTCCATATGCAAATATTGTTATGATAGTGGTTAGATGTTATGCATAAACCTCACTAGCATAATGACATATGTGAGTGTATTCATGCATCAGAAAGTAAACCTTTTGACATAGCAAAGCAAGATCTCTTGGGCTGACATTCAGTCCTGAAATGCACAGACGAAGGCATGAATAAGATCATTTTGCCACTGAAGACGTGAATAAACCAAATTATAGGCTGAACCACAATAAGATAATTAGTTAAATACAAAAAAGGAAGTGTGGTCATTTATCCAATGTGAATGGTCCCAGTTTTTCCTTGGGCTGACATGTCCTGAAACAAGGAATTGAACATCTCCAACCAACCAAAATTAATTTCTCAATATGATCCAGTTTTTTCGACATGCTATTAGAAGTGGTCAAATCATCGATAAGAGTTAATCCTTTCTGCTGGCTGGTCAATTAGAGTTCTTAAACCCATCAGAACCACTTGAATTTGTAAGTTTTATAAGTAAATCAAATTCCTAAAATCTCGGTACTTATTAAACTACGTAGAAATATAAAATCCATGCTATAGCTCCCTCAGGGTCATATGAAATGCGGTGAAGTGACTGCTACTGTGGCTTGTGAAATCACTATTGCATCATATTTCGATCTGCTGACCTAGAGTTTCTGTTTTGGTAGATGTCAATGCAGGAGAAAAACCAAAAATAAACAAGTTCGTATTAGCATGTAGGTCTCAAACTTCGATCCATAACATCAGTGCTGACCATGGATAATTGGAATTCAATCCTGTATCAAACCCATGATATCAGAATGAATATTATCTAAAGTTTCAAGAGGAAAGCACAGGAGCATATTCAATCATTATTAATCATCTCATCGTTCCGAGGTAAAAGCAAAGTTACAAGGAGATAATATTCCAACTCGCGTCTCATAATAATAAATAGCTCATAGTATTGGGTTCTTCAAGAATCAATAGCAAATGCTCAATAGGTATAACAAAACATCTACATATACACATCGTGCAAGTACCATGAGCAGCAGCTATCGCAGACATGGTGGCTACTTCCACAGCTGCTGAAGAAGAGACACCCTTTCCTTCTGGCACAGCAGAAGAAACCTACAAGTTCACTGGCATTATGTCATAAAATGTTCATTTGTTCTCGTCATAAGTATCAGTGGGCATGCTGTACGGAAGGGATACAACCGAAAAAAAAAAAAGAAAAAATAACAGATACCAAATGACTAATTTGTTCTCTCATATCAACAATAAACCAATATATTTGACACTCATTTTGACCCAACATTGCCAGGTTGTGCGCATATTGAAACAAGTGTCTAAATTGTTTACCTTCATGTTGGAAGAATGAGCATAAGCCATAAGCAGCTTACTTGACATGTTCTAATTGTGGTAAGAAAACAATGTATAATCTAGAAGTTCTCAAATACTACGCAGCCTGGCACCATATTCTATATTTGATTATTAATCGGCAAAAAAGAGCACGAGAAATTCAAAATTCACATCAAAGTCATCAAAGACATGCCTGTTTGGTCAGTTTTTGAGTGAAAATGAACATAATATTGGAAGTTAATACACCTCATGAATGAATAAACTTATAATGGACCATATTTGAGCAATCTGAATAACGTCAAAAGTTAACACGTCAAAAATTGCAAAGTTCATCAATATAATTGATGCCAAGTGGTAAAAACCTATCATGATAATGAATTTTGGCCAATCTGAACGATGGAAATCATCAGACAAGCTGATTGCTGGCTATATGCAATAGAATCAAATGTTAAACATCTGTTAATAAAGTGAAATGATGATAAATGGTGTATGCAGATATATCAAAATTGTTAATTGGTAGAGTGATGCATACCAGAACACTAATACTATCCTCAAAGCGGACACCCAGTTCTTTCATCAGAACCAGAATTGTTCCTGCAACATAAGCAGCCCATCTGGAATGGGAATTTTGTTAGTATAAAATGTAAAAGTACATTCATTATTAGATAAATAGAACACAAAGTAAATACAACCTTTGGGATGGATCTCGGTCAAAGTAATTTCTGGCCTTGTCATATGACAATGGTTGCTCACCATCCATGAAATCTGATAGATCCATATCAAAGGTTGGCCCACGATTACTCAACTCTGACCCGTATGATACCTGACACATTAATATAGAATAACAAAAGGCACTCAAACTTGTCTTCAGAGACATGAAGAGTTCAACTAGAAGCTGAAATCAGAAGAATATTAAATCAGAATAAAATGCCCTCATCTCTCTCGAAGATGAGTGGTAAAAAGATCCCATTTTATGAGCCAAGGTGTATTTTAATTCACATTAAAAACAGCTAAAAGTTATATTATTACATACTATGTGACATAATTGTCGGTTGCAAGTTAACTCATAATGGCAGGGTTATCAGTTAAAACAACTTAACCACCAAATACATACAATTTGAAGAACGGGGGTTTGCTCTGGTCCTTTAGAACTATGTCGAGCCTGAGCATGCTTCCACAGTCTTTGTTTAGTTGGATTAATCTTTTGCACAGCAACATGGCAAGCTTCTCTAATTGGCAACTGTAGATATTTTAAATATTATTGAGAATATCATCAGAGCAACGAGATATAAGAACCTCTAAAGTGAAGACACTAAATGTATGCATAGCACATTGATCATGAAAAAGGGGGAAAAATTCTGATGCCAATGGATAGGTTTAAGAGATTCGCATGTTTTTTGTCATAAAGCGGTTCCCATCTTAAAATCTACTTAATATCTAAATTCTACCTTAATATTACATCTACGGTTGAAACAATACTAATTTATGAATCTTTCAGCACAAGATATCTTACTGGAACTTCTGTCCACCAAAAACAATAAATCTGGAAGAGCAAACCAATTCACCTTGTCTCAGTTGGTTAAAGATAGTTATTTCCACAATAGAGGTCAAAGGGTTCGAGGATTGATACTTCCACAAACACCCCCCCACCCCCCAAAAATAAATAAATAAATAATCCAGAAGACCAAACAGTGTTCTTTTTCTATTCTTATTCAAATATGATGTTCGGTAGGGTAATATACCTGTAATACAAGACTTCCAGAGTAGTCTGCAATTCCACCCATAACATCTAACCTTCCAGGTGCTCTTGCCACAAAAATGTCTTCCTACATCAGTCAATGTTTATGGCGAAAATAAAATTTACTTGTATATTAGTATCTAGAAAGGAAAGATGATTCCTTAATGTCCAGAGGGGTAGCAAACGACTTGGATAATTATCAATACAAACATACATGTAGACAACCAACATAATAGTCACCCAAATTTCATTACCATGATATTACAACCTTTTAGTGCTTTGAGATTTTGAAGATTATCAATTATTTGTTTCCTAATTGTTCCAAAGACGGTAACTTAAGAGAAAAAATTTAAGATAAAAGATTATCCTCCTAGAGAATAGTCAGACAAGTCAAAGATCTTGAATGTCTAGCATTGCACCATAGATGCAGAGGACAGAATGATACCTCCAATAGAGCAACAAGGGTTGTCAATTACCAAAAAATTTCAGTATAAATAAATATCATTAAAATCGCATCTTACCACTCATTTCAGAGCCCCGTGATTGAATAAATGATAAAAAGATGACATTGCATTAAATTTGCAGAAAGTACATCTATGAAACCAAGTGTAAATATGAAGCAAATGCTGGGCCAACTGAACTGAATAAAACAAGATACCTCCCAATTAAAGAGATTAGCAGCAGCTTTTCGCTCCCTCATCTGGCGCTTCTCAGTATTCTTTCCATAATCGAAAACAACCTCGAATTCTGACAAGCTCTTCAAGAAATTCGCAGTATCAGGTAGACCCAGAAGTTCTCCATGAAGAATCTCAAAGTCTTCAGGATATCTAGCAAAAGAAGTGTGAAAATGTTGACATAAGAAAGAATTCGGCGGTTCAATTTACAAAGACCAGTAAGAAGCATGGAGAAAAATGAAGAAACTCACGAAGGCATGGCAAAACTATCATCACTCATTTCAGCAGTAGGTGATCCTGTACGAAGACCGAGTTCACTTTCCGCATTTGCATACCATTCTGGAATGCAGAGATCTTTTCCAGGAACTCTTTGCAATTCATACCCAAGAATGATGGCATCACGCAATCTCCTTGCACCGCTAAGCTATAAATAACGAGGAAATTCAATCTACTTAGTGGTTTAAAAAATCAGTATTTGTTACTAGAATCATCTCAATTTTCCCTTTAAACACCTCCGGTGATGTGCCTCTGCTTTTAAGTTCCAAATTTCTAACACATTTTCAGCAATACCAGAAGTTACATGTCTTGGTCTTACCTTATCTGACGTATAGTTTTTTCCAGAGCCTGTATCCATCAATATATGAGCTGCAACCTAAAATTTTACCAATTATAAAACTTCATAAATTTCCAATAAAACTCTGAAACAATAAAGCAGCAATACCACGCTTATTAAAAAACCTAAAAGAAAAGAGTGGCAACAAATACCACTAAAATAAATATTGATTGTTCATCATGAGGATTGTCTAGAATATTACTGATGAGCATGACATTTCTCCTACGAGTATAAAAGAATTGCAATCTAAATTGAACACTGCGTGTTTCTTCTGTAGATCGTGAACTTTATGAAAAGAAACATGACAAGCAAGTCTCTAGCGATGAATATAATTATCGTTGTGCCTAGTCCAACATTTTATCAAGAACTTAATATTCACTAGAAATGGTATTTTGTCTTCACCAAGCTACATTCCATGAAAACTTGCAACTTAAAAACATAATGCTAGGAATGGTATTACCAAATTAAGAATGAAATGGAAATGTAAATAATTGTTAAAGTTATACCCTCATCAGATTCTGTCCATTTCCTAGAATTGTGCTGCATGTCTAAAAACATGAGCAACCATGAAGATATCTTTGACAGAAATATTTTGCTTTCGATTTTGTCTGGAATTAAAGCAAAACCAGAATACTAAATTTGACCCTCTCTCATGCTCACTCTGTTAATTTGCATCATTTTCTGCATTTTCCTTGTATAGGATGGTAGGATACTCGCTGAGGAAAAATAATATAATAGAATTTCAACATAATTGAAATACCTTCAAATTCATGTCAAAAAAAAAAAAAGGATATTCCACACAAAGAAAACAAAAATACCGCTCCACCATTAGTGCCCCCTTCATAGCATGGTTTCAGACTAACTGCACGTTCAAGATATGGACTCCAATGTCCAGTGAGTAAATCCCGCCTAATCATCTCAACACCACCCTGATAGAACTAATAAGGACCAAGCATTCATTAATCCAGAGCGTGAATATATTTTCTCAAAAAAAGAGAAACAACAAAACAAGAAGAAAAGAGAATAGTATATTTAACAAGATGTTGGATATATCATAGAGAGGGAAAAGAACAATCATCAACGAGAAGCAAGAGCGGCAATGAGATCTCACCTCAAGCATGTTTCTCAGAAATGGTTCTTCATTGAAGTAGTCTCTACGCACAAAGACAAATGGTACCTTGTATGCCAAGGCCTCACTAACTGTTCCATATCCAATTTTTCCTGAGATATTATATGGCTGCTATAATTAATAAAAAAATACTACAAGGATGATATGATAACTATTTGATGTCAAAAAACACATTTCAGCTATGCATAAGATTTATTGACTAACCAAGCATGCAATCAGATGCAGCAATCAGATCAGGAGTATACGCATCTTTTGCTAGCTTTACAAAATTTGGAGGAAGATTCTGATTATCGGAAGAACCACAAACCTAATCCAGGAAGAAAACAACATTTAACCTTGATGGTAGAACATCTCAGTACACTTCACCAAGCACCCAACAGGTACCAAGACAGGAAAGCATAAGATACCAGGCAAAGCCAACCAGGAGGCAGGTACTCTTCCTTTAATGTCCAGCCGGACGGCTGCAAATAGAGACCATCTTATAATGTATTCGCAATGAAAGCTAAACCTGAACCAGCAAGCACAAAAAACTCCTAAAAATCATCCAATAAAATTTTCACAAAATGACTGCAGTTACCTGTCCGCCAAAGTTGAGAATAACAATGTTCACATCCTCTCCAATTCCAAGTTCTTTCCTCACCTGGACATGATAAAGAAAACGAATAATTTACATTTTACACAATAAGTACATCTTCCAACAATGCCATTAATAAAATTCTATAGGAAAATTTATATCGCATACCTCCTCACGGGACTTGTGCAATCTCCTCACTACCAAAGGCACATCAATTGAATCCCGGAATGCAGGCACTGTAGTGTTTACCAACCATCTTTAGATTTGATAAGGCAAAAATTAAGAGCAGAATAACAAAAAGGTCATTGGTAATGACACGTGTTGGCATACTTGGGCAGTATCCAGGGAGGCGGATAAGAAATTCACAATGAGAGTAATCCTCTGCAATCTGCATCAACAATAAAATGACTCCACAATGAATAAAATGAGCACCTAAAGCCAAAAAATTTTATTAATAGAAAAGCAAGGAAGGGTAGAAAAATTCAAAATGATTTCCAACAAAGTGAACAGATGCAGAAAGGTTGTGTAACTCAAGACAAATCGGGAACAATCATTATCTAACCAAGAAAATATCAAAGTATTTAGGAACCTTCCTATGAGAGAAGATGAAGTGCTAAAAGAGAGGTTGATTTGACTACTGCAGATGGTTGTTCCACTTATAAGATATTTTTACCCCAAACATGAAACCCAATAAAGACAGAAAGCTGCTTTATAACTGCAGGACCCTTTTTTTCCTTCCGAAGGAGCCAGATTAAGCTACAATATGTTTCTCTTTTCTTTATGTTACAGATTCTAGTTATGAAAGAGAATGTTGTAGAATTTTGTTAGGTAATGGAAAGGATGGTGGACAAGTTTAAACACTTTTGCAAGTATTAGATTTCAATGGTAACAGACCCCCACCCACCCAGGGATCACTCGCACCAATTCAATAGTGACATTTAATTTTCGATAAATACAAGAAACCACCTTTACTCATTGTTATTATTACTTTTTCTTTGGTGCGGAAGCGAAATTGGAATTCTTGAAACTAGAGTAAAGTTAAAACTACAAAAAATTGTAGAGAATAATTTTAGCCCTTGTTTGAGCCACATTNTGTTTGAGCCACATTAAAATTTTCATTTTCATTCTTCTACTCATTTTCAACCACACATTCTTCAATAAAATAATATTTTTCATCACATTAATAACTTTTCGTTCTTTTTCAACCACACATTCTCCATCAATCTACTATTCCAAAATACATTCTTCCAAAATAATGTGGCTCAAACACACTCTTATTGTGTTAAATTGATTTCATCGATAATTGAAAAGTGGACAAAGTCTTTGTTTAAATAGGCAATATATTTCCCTAATCTTATTAATATAGAGAAACTAAACTAAAATCCTAAAAGAAAATTAAAATCCTAAAAAGAGACAAAATCCTAATCTAAAGAAAAAAAAAAAAGAAATCATATATCCTTGTCAAAAAAGAAATCATATTCTAAATACGAAAAAAAATCTTATTCTAAATAAAAAAGAAGAAGAGAGAGATAAGACAAATCCTATTTGGAAAATGATTGTCCAACATCATTTCTCCCCACTTGAAAAAAAAAAAGTTTTCGAGTTTGGTTAAAGAAAAGAATATCAATCAATTGAGAAGAAAATATTCAAAACTTTTTGTCAATTCTAATTTCTAATATTGAAGAAATATGAATTTCTTGATGTGCACAATAAACGTAGTCTTCAATTGTATTATTTGAAGTCATCTTTGCTCCTACATTGTCCATTATATTTTTCTCATGGACAATTCCTATTTCTTACCCTCGAGTCCACTCTCGTTAGAGGCTACTGGTGCTATTTTCAATTTTTCATGCTTTTCATCTTTTGCTATAATGCCAAATGATGCTTTCTTCAATACAAAAGAACTGGTACAAGGACTCAAATCTACACTGTCCATATTGCGCTTATGCTTATGCAATTCGTCGACACTGAAATCGTAAAGAAGGTGAACAAAAATTTTATTCTCAATTTGATAAGTCTCACTTTGGATTCATTCGTGACTGAAAGTTTAATTCCTTTTTTCTTCTATTGGACATTTCTAACGTCAACTTATTCATCACGAGTGCGGCTCGATTTTAGGATATTTAATTGCAATTGGACCAGTGTTTTTTATCTTTATGCTTATATTTATTGTCAATTTCCATGCATAAGGAATCAACATTTATCGAATTTTCAACTTGCACTTGCTTTTCTACCTTCATTGTAATATCACAGTCGACAACATCCTAATCGTTTTGAATGATATTTTTTTTAACCTCATAATCTACCTTAGCTCTTTGTTTACACTAGTATTCGCAAATACCTGCTATCTCGATCTATGCAAGTGGCAATTCATTATAGTACCATAATTGTCCCCAAAGTACATGACCATCATCCATTTCTACCACGTTATATATAATCTCATTTTTGTAGTACTTTTCAATAGAAAGTGGAATTTTGCATGCCTCCATGTTTGAAATTTCTTGCCCCCCTTAACTAGTGAAACTTGATAGCAAGATGAGTATTTTTCGATCTTCAAATTTAAAATTTTCACAAATGCTTTAGATTCAATGTTGTCACTGCTTCCATGGTCTATTATATCTCTTATCTTGCTTCAAATTTCCTTTATATCTCCCCGGTACACCTTCATTGAATCCTTAATAGCTTGTGAGTATTCAAACCTAGTTGGGAATCAAGGAAATTCACTCACTACCTGTTGTCATGTCTGGGCTTTTTGAAGCAACCAACATTCATAGTAGTCAGAATATGCGTCTTTGAATATATCCATCATTTGTTCCAGATTTTGGACCAAGATTGGTAATTTTGCAATCTTTCTATTATCTTTACGAGGATGCGTACCACTACCACCATAGGTAGCCACCAAGCAAGGGCAAAACCTTGCCCAGATACCAATTTTGGCGTGGAAGAGAAATTGAAATTCTTGAGCAAGAATAAAGTTGAAAATTAGAAATTTGTAGAAAACAATTTTATTGTATTGAACTGATTAAATTGATAATTGAAAAGTGTACAAAGCATTTGTTTATATGTGTAAAATAAATCTCCGGTCTTACTAATACAAGGAAACTAAACTAAAATCCTAAAAGAAAAGAAAACTCAAATCATTCCTAAAAGGAAAAAAAAATACTGATCTAAAAGAAAGAAGAAATCCTACTCTGATCAAGAAAGAAAATGAAATCATATTCTAAAGAAGAAAGAAGAAAGAAATCATATTCTATATAAGAAAGAAGGAGAGAGTTAAAACCAATCCTATTTGGAATAGGATTGTCCTACATTATTCTTTCTCAAGTAAATCTCATTTTTAAATATTAATATACTACTAGCATCTTCTACACTTTCTTCCACCCATTTTGTATTACTTTGTTACGACTCTTGATAAATCAGCATAAGCATGAAGAACATTCCTCTTGATGGAGCTATATGGAGTGCTAGAGCAAATCTACTTTGTTGATCATCTCTTGGAGGTGTGGATATAGTTATGGTCTCCGGCTAGAACAAATCATTAAACTAGAAGCAGTGCCAGCTTATTAGTTTAAAAGATGACAATATCAGGAACTTATTCTTCCGTTCACTAAAACAAATAGACTGTAATCAGGTTCAGATGCCCAAAACTTGGTTGACTAAATTCTACTGAGCTATGCACCTCTTTCCGTCGATGTTTACTAACGGACAAAGATGGAATATAAGTTTCATGGTGTTGGCATCAAAATTTAAACGTCAAAGAGTAGTCTTCCCATGTGCACTTACCAAATGTCTCTTTGCAGTTTCAAGAGGAAAAAAGGAAAACATCAAAAGCAAAATCTTACTAACATCAGTATTCCACATACATGTGATAAAGCAGATATAATACAAATTGAGAACCATGAAGCGGGGGAAATATTATGTGTATAGTTGAAGGATTAAGACGGTCCAGAAAAGACTTGCTTCAAGAAAATATCAACAACAACAACCAAAAAAAAATATATCAACAGTTTGCAATAGGATTTCACGCTTGCATGTTTGTCTTATAAATCCATAATCTAAAATTGTAGGTTTAACCTACATCAGGTAGTCCTACTAATGCATCTTGAATTGAAATTATATGGACGTTACCTTAAACTACTATATTGAGGCAGATCAATAATAGCAAAAGAACACACAAACATTTATGATAATAGACAGCTTTTCTATAGTCACCTGCCACACTATTGAACGCTTATGATATCCAGCTACCATTACATATTCTGCGTAGATGAAGTCCCAACTGCCAACGGAAATAAAAATTTTCTACTACTCAGGGAACTCTAGTATGGAAAACAAGACAAATTTGTTGATACAGAACAAATTCATATAGATAATAATTCAGGTGTCAACCATTTTCCACTCTTACAATCTTTCATTTTCCTTGGACCGTATTTAAGGAAATGAAGAAAAGGAGAGGAGATCACCTGAAATTGGTGACACAAACAGAGCGAATTCCAGCATCAGCTGCTGCTCGACAAGCAACTGGAACAACATCTGAGACCTGAATGCATAAAAATGAAAATAAAAAACCCATGCAGAAGGTCATTTTGAAAACAAAAAATCAAGTCAGTGTCACGGCAATTGGAAGCACAAAAGCTGACAATTCTTTTCTTAGGTCGGGAACTCAAGAAAGCAATGGGAAAAACAAAGTATTTAATTTTTCAAATACCTTATCCATTAAATTTTGTTTTATTGATTCAGACAATAACTAAGCAAAAGGTGCATTATCAATGAAGCTATGGTTTTGTTTATTAAATTTCTCGATTTCATGCTGGCTGAACAATCCACATTTTAAAACGTAAAAGAAAAGCTCCACGTGTTCACTTTTACCTCTTTTTTGGTCTTATATCTCCTATGCTCCACAACTAAATGTCTATAATCACAACTGAATTATCGAATTAAGGCCCGGAGTTATAAGTGAGGGCCAAACTACAAAAACTTCCAACTTTGTAGTTTGTGAAATAATTAAAACGATATTATTTACCACTAAATCCGCCTTGATGGATTTCAGCCACTCCACTTCCTTCGCCAAAATAGAATCACGAGGAACTACGGCTGTCTCGGAATACTAAATCAACCAGTAAAAATGTAAGTTAAATAAAGAGAATTAATTTCATGATATTATTTAAAGCATTGCTTATTTGTTTGATTATCAGTCCATCAGACCTTCTCCAGAGAAGCAAGGCGATCAACTGTCAATGCATCTGCTTGAATTGCGCCACAGTCTAAGAGCACCTAGAATTGCAGAAAAATTGTATTTAAACTGAACGACACAACAAAAAAGGAACATGTCTGAAGCAAAAATCTTTTGTCATGAAGCATTTTCCAAAAAATAGAGAAACCTTGCGGATGAAAAGACGAGGAGACTGTATTTCAGTTGTGAAAACGTAATCTGGTGCACCAGTGACCACATGAACATTGTGTCCGGCCAGGATGAGATGTCGAGCAACCTAAGTGCACACAGGAAACTCAAATTGATTACCAAATGGCATAGGCAAGGTAGTTAGTATACATTCACCATATTCCCAGTTTCTTACTTGAAGAAAGAGATAGATTGGTTAGATACAGAAAATTCAACAATTTGACTAATTACTGATATACTGCATAGCTAATGAGGACTAAATAGGTTTGTGAGAATAATAAAATCAAAGATGATTTGACAAATTTCTAAACTAATACAGCCCTTTAGAAGCCGGCTAATGATGATGAAACCAAATAAGAAGAATTAACAAATATACAGCCACATAATATTCTTACCGTGGTAATGAAAGGAACAAAGTACAGCTGAAATCATTTTAACATAATTTAACAAAATTCCATATTCTAACTTAAGTAGCACCATATGAAATCGAGATCATGAACTCGAAAAGAAGTTTCTACTGTGATTTTTTTGCAATTTCAGAAACATGTTTTAAATTTTGAATGTATTGAAGATTAGTCAAATAAATGATCGTCAATCTATTTTTCACTGCTTTTTGTTAAACGTGAATGAAAGAGTACCCAAAATTATTTTCAGGGTAACGGCCAGGTATAATTTTATTTCTTAAACCCTAAAACTTTATAAAATATTTTCAAGGAAGCTCTTAGCAACAGCCACTGAAGGGCAATTCAATTAGATTTTGTTTCAGAATAACGACAGTCCAATGTCTACCACAATGATCCAGAAATGATATGGTAAAGACTACAATAAAAAATTAAAACAGCCAAGTAGTTTACATCCAACCAAACCATTGGTACAGGAGCCGAAGCTGAATATACAACATACAACTCTCGTATGTTCAGCATCAATGTTTCTTGTTCAATTTTTTCTTTTTGATCAAAAGCTTTTGCCACTCGTCCGCCACTTAAAACTTAGCTCCATGGGTTGGGTGTAAAGATAGAAATTTTCATTATTCAATCCGTTTCTCCCCATTAATTTCCTCCATTTATTAACTTTTTACTGATTGCAGCAAGCTTGCATCGCAATCAAAACACAAAACAATCATCTAACTACTTAAAAGTAGTCTCTATGGCAAACTAGATTTTTTTAGAAACATTTAAATTGACATTTTCAATTATACTCAAAATCATACAGATGCATTTCTCTAAATTTTTACATAGAAGTGATATAAAACAAGCACGCACGCACTGAATCAAATCAAAATCAGACCCTTACATCAAAATCATAAAATGGGCTTCTCCGAGTTCTATAAAACAAGCACGTTCGATCACACAGTCACACACTGAATTATACCAAAACTCATTAAACAATACTCTTTCACAAAAACCGAAGCTAAAATCATCAACAACCCAAAAACTAGACCATTATGTCAGATGGGTTATCTGTATAAATACATAAAAATTGCACAAAAACAAAACCAGAGACAGACAATTAGAGAAATAGGGAGTCTGATGAACCTCAACAACACGGGTGGCATGGCCAAAACCATGGCCAGTCACATAATAAGCGAAGACAAGAGGATGCTTTGTTGACTCTTCAGAAACCATGATTCTTGGGATTCACAACAACTTTGGAATGAAGAAGAATATGCACTGATAATTGTTATATAGTTGACATCAAGGTGACGCGTCTCTCTTATCTAGTTTTTTAATTTATTATTTTGTTTCTTCGCATTAGTGTCGTGACACTTTAATCAGCGTAGTTAAACACGGCACTAAGCACAAGTGAATAAACCTTTTTATGTTCTAATTACGTGATAATTATTTAGGCATTAATCTAATTTAGGGGCATCATCAACTAAGGAATTTCAACGGTTCACGCAAATTTATAGGTCCCAGTTAAGATTTTCATTAAAATTTAGATATCTCCGACTAGGCATTCACAGTAACTTTTAGATTTACAAGAATTTCTTTAGTAAAAGGATTTTAAAAAATTTAGATAAATTTTAAACCTAAAATTATACATACAAAAACTCTTACTATTGAAATCTATTTAAATTCACGAAAATCATTATTCATTAA
>CAIGRT010227524.1:0-12040 GCA_903798405.1 Fraxinus platypoda | reverse complement strand
TTATTTTGACCAAATCAACAAAGGACAAAATGGTAACTTCATAATTTTAACATAAAAAGGGGAAAATAAAAAAAGTAACACTTCACCTTCTTCACAAACCACCCCACCCTCACCCTCAAACGCCATTGGCCGCCACTACCGACCACCACTTTCCACCACTGTCTTGGGTTCTCCTAGCATACATTAGGCGGCAAACCTTACTTTAGGTAACGACGTCAAAGGGGAATCCTTGCCCAACAATCATGTCGTCAGCCCTGGTACTGCTCACGAACCTCAAAGATTACCTTCAATGGATGATGAGACATTTCTCTCGTACCCAAACATGTTCACTAGGCAAAGCTCAAATCTTAGTTCTTATGCTCAACCATTTACAGAAAATTCCAGATCGCAGGATCAGTAAGGTTGAGTTCCCATTTGGCGTTCCTTTGTTCCCGTTTTCTCCTATTTCATATTTTCCCAATTGTAAAATCCCCAAACAATCTATGGTTGTTGGTTGAGTTCCCATTTAGCGTTCCTTTGTCCCCGTTTTCTCCTATTTCATATTTTCCCAATTGTAAAATCCCTAAACAATCTATGGTTGTGGTGTTTGGGAGGTGATTCCACCGTTGGTGGTGGAAAGTGGTGGTCGACAGTGGCGGCCAATGGCGTTTGAGGTTGAGGTTGAGGGTGAGGGTGGTTTGTGAAGAAGGTGAATAGTGTTACCTTTTTTATTTTCCTTTTTTTTTATATTAAAATTATGAAGTTATCATTTTGCCCTTTATTGATTTGGTCAAAATAATTTTTTGGAGTCAATTTATCCATTCGGACTTGACCTGCGAATGTTTTGAAGGTTTGGTACCGTGGATGACACAAATCAAAGGTTTGGACAAAGTCTACAAACAGTTGAAAGGTTTGGTACCGTGGTTGCAATTTTCCCTAAATAATATGAAATTACACCCCAAGTGTAAACTCAAGCCCTAATTTTCCATTGACGTTCCCATTTCCCCCACTCACATTTTATACCCTCTCAGTATTCTGTCTCTCCCAATTTTCCTCCGCAGCCGCCGCTCCCCACGGCCGACAAACAATGAAGAATCTTGTTTCTATTGTTCGAAGCTGAGATCTTTACCTATAAAATCAAGAATCTCTCCCCACCCATGTCTTTCTCAGATCCATAATTCCTCACAGAAGCTACTGATAATTAACCACCTATACACGTATATATACATATATAGTCACGGATATATATACGGGAGTTGAAAGGATGGGTTCGATGCGGCTAGATCTGAGTGGCAAGATTTATCCAGAACCGATCGATCACTTTGACAGGCTACCGGATTCTCTTGTGCTCTTGATCTTCAACAGAATTGGAGATGTCAAGGCTCTGGGACGATGCTGCGTGGTTTCTAGAAGATTCCACTCGCTCGTTCCGCAGGTGGATAATGTCATTGTCCGAGTTGATTGCGTCATCTCCGAAGATGATCCTGCCTCCTCCTCCACCACCTCGTCTGGCTCTTCTGCCACCTATAAGTCCCGCAACCCTGTATCCTCTCTTTTTCGCTTCGTCGTCTCTGGTCTCTTTAAGCCGCTTCAGTCATTGACCCAGCTTATTACTTCCTCGACTCGCTGCCACTCAATTTCATCGAATTCAGAAGATTTGAACCTGGATTCTGACCGGAACATCGTGACTCACCATTCCCCTACTCAAGTCTTGAAGAATTTTAACGAAATTAAGCTTCTCAGAATTGAATTGCCGAGCGGGGAGCTCGGGATTGATGAAGGTATTTTGCTCAAGTGGAAGGCGGATTTTGGGTCCACACTGGATAATTGCGTCATTCTTGGAGCCTCCAGTGTAAGTCAGACTGCGAAAAGTAATGAATTTTCTGGTGCTTCTACGGTTAATAATGATAATAATGGGAATAATATTGGAGCCGAGAACGATAATGGGAGCATACCTGAATCATTTTACACTAATGGGGGCTTGAAATTACGTGTAGTGTGGACAATAAGCTCCTTGATTGCGGCCTCTGCTAGGCATTATCTGCTTCAGCCAATAATAGCGGAGCACAAGACGCTAAAGAGCTTGGTTTTGACAGATGCCGATGGGCAGGGAGTGTTGTCTATGAATGAAGAGCAGTTGGAGGAGCTGAGGATGAAGCCTCTATCAGCCTCCTCAGCTTCCAAGAGGACTCTGGTTCCGGCTCTGAACATGCGGTTGTGGTATGCTCCCTATTTGGAATTGCCCAATGGGATGGTTCTGAAAGGAGCGACTTTAGTGGCCATCAGGCCTAGTGAGCAGCCGAAGGAGGTGGTGGGGTCAGAAGTGAATTGGGTTGTGTCAGCTTTTGAAGAGCCGTTTGGGACAGCTGTGAGGATGTTGGTGAAGAGGAGGACTTATTGTCTGGAAATGAACTCATTCTGAATTGGGAGACGAGGAATGAGTGTCTGAGGTAATGCCTTTCATAGCACGTTGTGTAAATTTTTATTTGGTTTATAAATCTATTTATTGTGAGCTTTCTTCTGTATTTAAAAGCCATGGAAGAAACTGTTTGGGATTTCACTTTAAATAGCAGAATTGGTATTATTGCACTTTCCTTTGTAGCATAGATTCTCAAATAGTTGACGTTAGTTTGTCGGAATCAGGTGTAAATTTGCTCGGTCAATGTAGTTATATTTTTTGCTCAGGGCACAATGTGTAGTTAGCTATGATGTGGCAAATTTGGGATCTACATTTTTTCTGATTCTATGATCTACATCTTATGACGATTTTATGTTTATTGTCGGAATCACGTTTAAATTTGCTCAGTCAATGTAGTTATATTTATTGCTCAGGGCACAATCTGTAGTTCGCCTTACTCATGATGTCGCAAATTTGGGATCTACATTTTTTCTGATTCTATGATCTACATCTTATGACGATTTTATGTTTCTTGTCGTTTAGCTTTGCCGATAGACTGATGAATTCATTTATTAGAATTTTGATAGCTGACATCTGCAATTCTGATGTGTATTTGTTGTCTTACATAGTGTTTTATTTATATTTCTGGTGCTCGGTATTTTTGCAATAACAGGAAGCTGCCATTGCATTTTCCCATTTTCTCTTACTTTATATCTACTTAATAATTAGTTCTTTGGTCGATGCATTTATACCTGTTATAACCTATGAATTTGGTTAGTCTTTATTCTTTTACGACTGGTTTTAGAGAGTGCTATTCTTTCTTTGATGTAAAAGTTGAAAGTATATTGGTTTCATCAATGAAGTAATCTTGTACTTGGGTAGGTAACTACATGACTCATTGCTCAATTTTTTTATCGTCATCAGTGTAAGGCATTATGTTAACTATATTGAATCAAGGTCACGCTACCATACATGAATTTTGCGCACTTTTACGTTTGTTCATGCGATTCTCTATGAACATTTTATTACTCAGCACATTAAATCTCTAGTATGTGTGTCATTAAAGTTATATTGATTATTTCTCTGTTGTAAACTAGAGAACATAAAAAATCACTTCTAGAATATGTACTAAGACCATATATCATTTAACTAGAGCCAGTATTTCTCTACTGCAATTTGCATGCTAGCTTTCACACCACACAAGATCTATCGTCCATTATATAATTTACATCTTTTGTGTATATTGTTTTGGAAAAAATGCTTCAATTGGTCGTCGCTAATTGTTGAACCAATGTCAGTGCTTTGCAATCTTCATTTTTACACACGCTAGCTTTGAAATTGTGCTGGGTCCATCTCATTTTTCAATTTTTAATGCTTGTATATCTCATATATTTTATTTTTTTTGTAACCTGGCAATTGTTTCGTATGATTATTCTGAATTCATCCTTTGGTGCTTATAGGTCTTTCAAGGAAAGCCGAAGGTTGCCTTTTCAAGAAAGGAGGATATACATGTTCTGAGAGGCAGAGAAAACCGAATTTGTCTTGAGCACATCGTACTATGAATGAGTAACGGACAGAAGATAATTTTGATTTCTATTACAAATGAATGCCTGCCATTTGTTGGTTATGAGCCATAAACCCGTCTACCTAAGGTTTTCTGGATTATATTGTAAATGCCTTGTGCCAACACGTTTGTCATTTACCTTACTAGTTACATATCTGTGTATATTTTAGCTATTGAGATCCTTGCTAATGATGTCCCTCTAAAGGTTCATGGAGCAACTTATCTTGCATTTCAGCTGTGTATTCGTGTTAGTTGATCACTGACAATAGATATGCGAATAAGCAGACATCTTGTTTAAAAGTAATTTCTCGACTCTCTTTGGGGAGGATTCTGGTAATATATGCCACGTGCTCAAAATGAATGCATCATCGTGTTTGAGCAGGGCTAGTGTAGATTTTCGTAAGAATATCATGCCCCATTTTCCTCTACGTGCCTCAGGTAGCAAGAATCAATCCAACAAGAAAAGCGAAACTGCTCATTCAAGTGAGTGAGTGACAATGGGCTAGTATTAAATACTGAGGTAGTCAAGTGTGTCATTGTTTCTTTTGAGTTAGGTGCACTGATTTTTTCCATTAATGCTGTGTGGGTTGATAAAGGACGTGTAGTTTCCAGTTCCTGAAAAGTTAGGTTCAGATTTTCCAGCTATGTCCTGTGGATTTGAACAATAAAGGCAGTTTTGTGAAGGCCTAACAAGTTGAATCTGTCACTCCAAAATGTTCATAGTTCAATACTAAGTAACAGATTGGCAATTGACTGGACAGTACTGAATAAGATTAAGAAAAAAAGTTGAAATTTTATCCGTTGTCTGGTGTAATGATATCCGCTAACTAGTGCCACAAAAGTGTACCTACAAGATGAGCGTTCGCAATTGTGCACAAGCCGCCTCATAGGGTGTCAAATTTATGTACGTGTGTTCTTATTTTGTTTTTGTCGATAGCTCATAGCTCTGGCAAGTAGAAATTAAGGTTTAATCATACCAAAATATTAACATGCCGACGAAAACACCAATAATACAAATCCTCAGGAAGGCAGGAGGAAACACACAAAATCTCAAGAGTCGCATCAAATCAATAAACTAGCAACCACATCAATAGTTTATTGCTCGCCTGAAAAGGATACTGTCTAATACTATCAAATTCTCTCTACAAAACATGTCAATCATGTACTTGTAAATGAAGATAATCTTCAAGATAAGAACAAATAACAAATATGAAGGTAAATGATGCTAAAAGAAAGCCGAAGAAACTTCAAAAAGAGATTCGGATTCGTTCATCCAACTGATTCAAATTGTTGTTTTTTTCAAAACAATGATAACAAGGAGTTCAAAACACGAACAAATATTGGGAAGAAGAAAACTTGCAATCACTACATATCATCTCTCATCACACACACAAGAACTGGCACTTAATTAACAAATAAACCGAATACATGAATGCCAGTAGAATTTCTTGAAAATGGACAATTTTGAGTAATAATTTAACAGAAAGTCTGCTGCAAAGAAGGCATGCTCCAGCAGGGACTTGTGGCAACTTCCCATCTCGAGTTACCTGCATCCAACATCGTTTAAGATTAGACAATATAAACTGTTCTAAAATCGAAAAAAACATTCTTAAATAATAATACTGTCCAATAATATATACAGTCCAACTTGTTAAGTTATGGGGAGCCTAAATAAGATTTGTATCGCCATCAAAAGGAGAGAAGTTAAAAGAAAATTTTCTTTTGTAAAATTCTTTTCATCAATGAATTGCTATTGCGGCAGAGATGGTCGCACGTAATGACAAATCAATGCCATATTATAAAAAGCTTTGGGTAAGAATGAGTTTCGTTCTAGTNCACGTAATGACAAATCAATGCCATATTATAAAAAGCTTTGGGTAAGAATGAGTTTCGTTCTAGTGCTCAAAAATAATATTTCAAAGCTTTCGTATGTTCTCCATTACTTGCATGGATAAGACCTATATCGTAGAGTATATAATTCGATCACTGGAATCAATTTCTTGTGCATAGCTTCATAATAATTCTGTAAAGCTTCTGCATAATTTCCTTCTATCTCCATTCCAGAACCGTACGTGAGATTTTCATCTCATACAACTCCTCCCTTATGTGCATAAGGAGAATAATACACGTTGAACCTCTATAAATCTATAAATTTTGCGTGTTCTTGTGTATATATTTTCTTTATGTGATCTCGATAATATAGAATTAACTTAGTGAAGTAAACATAAGTTAATCGTTTCAGTTTATGAAGTTAATCAGTCACTGTAGTTAGATTGCATAGGTTTAACATTAAGAAATTCCCTTGGCCAAAAAAGGAAAGAGAAAGGAAGCAGGAAATACATATTTTTACTTAATGAAGAGCATGCTCGACTGAGCTTAAAAGTAAGTCTAGTTCACTTTCAATTGTACAAATTTGTTTCATAATATTTTCAGGTCTATTACTTTTTCTTACAAGTAAAATAAGTACTTATTTATAAGTTTTAGTATACCACTACTTTTATTGTTTCTAGTTCTATTAGAAATATGTTTGTTTGAGATGATTTTTATGAATATTTATTTTCTTTTTCCTTTTTTGAGATTATTTCGTGTTTAATTTACAAGTTATCAAGAAACGGATATGTATATGTTGAAATTTCTTGCCAAGGATATACTTCTAAAAATAGTTTTTAATGGAAATTAGATAGATATTATTAGGCTTAACTATTTCCATTAATTTGAGAAGATTCAATATGAGTGTTTTAATAAATGAGATTAAAGCTTTATTCAGTAAAATATTACTTATTAAGGCTGTGAGGCACTTAAGAAAATTGATAATTTGATCATACTAGGAGGGTGTTTGGTAGGGATTAAAATTAGATTTTTAGTGGATTGTGATAGAATTTTTTGAAATGTGTGGTTACAAAGAGGTGGGACCCATGAAAGATGTGGTTAATATTGATTGTTTGACTTTGACTTAGATTAAAATCAGATTTTAATCCGACCCAAACAGGCCCTAGGAATAGTAGGAAATTGGCAAGACAAATGCAAATTAAGGTTTATTCATTTGTTCACTATTGTTGGTCAAATGATGTTTCAACTTTGAAAATAAAAAATATAGACAAATCCAATGGTCACTCACAAGACAAATATATAGGTAAATACATACAAGCATGCATATACATATTGTGGGATCAGTAGACCAAAATCAATATAGTCGTTTATCTTTCAGTCTACGAATGCCCCTACCATGTGACAAACGACCCAAATCCTGAGAAATTTTAAGAAACATTTATTATAAAGAATTTGCAATATTAAGGCTAAATATTCAACAAATTTATGGGTAAGTATCTATTTTGAAAGTAATGTAGCAATTGCTTTGAAAACGAATTACTTATTTCCAATATCAACTAATAAAAGTACTGTATATTACAAAATTTAGTTAAGTACTTATAGTTAAACTTACTCATAATCTTAGCCAAAACATAAGGATTAGGGCTTATCCAACCTATGCTAAAGTGGTCAGTATTGACGCACAGACCAATACCTTGGCTTTGTATAGAAATGTCAGAAAGAAGGGAACCAAGCAAAGAGACAATCAGCCGAACCCTATTCGCAGTTATCTATGTAACGTCATTAAACAGACAACACAATGGAAATGTCTGTTAATATATATGCACCTATGGCCATACTTTTTTGGGAAACCAAGAAATGAAAGTGTTCATTGTAGTGCAACATGATTCCTTAAAGTTAACACTAAAAACAAACCTCAAATCCATGTCTAGGTAATGAATCAGATAAGCACAAATGTAATGCATATGTTAGTTTTACCTGGGACAAGTTCTAGTTCTTTCCTTTGCTCTCGTGGCCGGAATGCCTGCTGCCAGGGTACAACTGGAGTCCGGCGTCGAAACTGGCCGGGAAATGGTGGTGATTCTCCACAGGTGGAGCAACAGGGCCGGTGAAGAAACTTAGTGATCCATGATCAATTGGTGAAAGCCTGTGGAGGGGAGTAAATAGAGACGAAGAATTGGACTGAAGGGTCCCCCGATTGAATCCGGCAAGGCCGGAAGTAGAAGAAGACGGCGACATTGTGAAGTCAAGATTGTACTGGTTGTGACTATTATTGTTTTCGTTACGCTTAGCAGAAGGGAGAACTGAAACGAGCTGATCCGGGAGAAAAGAGAAGTGGTGGAGCTCGGGGTGGTCACCAGCCAAGCTAAACAGTGGTGACGACACCGTTGTTAGTGGCTGAGAGAGCGGACTTCCCATGAGCATCTGCCCCGACCGCGTCGCCACGGCCGGGCCTAATAGCCCACTCGTAAAGTAATCCATAGGACTACTCGTGGTATTACTGCTCGCATTATTGATGCCCGCACTTAAGAGCTCGGTGAAAGAAGTGGTTTGGGAAATAGGGTTCATATGAGTGACTTGGGATGACTCGTTGTCTTTCTCCTTCTCCTTTTCTGCAACTCTCTCCTTAGCACGCTCCCGGGCTTTGACCCGATTTTCAGATCTGCACAGTGACAACCCGGAATTTTTGCTGGTTTCGGAAGTACTACTACAAGCAGAAGATTTGGACAACGTTGTCATATGTTGGTAATTCGGAACGCCGCCACCGTCAATTTCAACTTCAGCTGAATCAAACTGGTGCTGATAGGCGGCGTCACCAGTGCTGGACTTCTCCGTCAGCTGATTAGGGTTATTGTCTGGAAATGCAGCAGTCATCGGAGGAAGCTCCGAGATGGAGGTGGCCGCCGCCTTCAGCAGCCACTCGACGGCCTTGCTAGGCTGATCATATCCTAGCCGATCCTGCAAATCGTAGAATTGAATAGCAGTACTCACAGAGAGGCGTACACGGCGGTCCCTTAGACCTTTCGAGGTCAGAACTTTGCTGTGCCGATCCTTTCCTCCGGAAGCTCGAGAAACCCTCACGATTCTCGAGGAAGACCAGCCGTAAATCCTACCAAGTCCGCCACCACCACCAGTTAGATCGACTCCACCGCCGCCCCTTTTCTGCTCTCCATCTTCATCATCTTTATGAGTCAGCCCTAACTTCGCTGAATCAAGCCTCCCATTACTGGTTCTTGAAAACTTACAGCCATGAGCTTGAATCTCGTCCACCTCCATGCCACCACTCTCATACCTTTTTTCTCAACCCCTTTTTTCTTCCTTTTTCACTCAATAAATGAGATGGGTTTTAATGGAGACTGAATTTCTAGCGTGGGTTTTAGAGAGAGAAAGAGTAAACTCTAAACAGTGGGTGTGCAGTTGAGTGGTGGGTCTGTGTCCTTTGCATTGATGACAATTACACAGAGTACTTTGGCTTTTCTAATGACATATACATACAACACGGATATATATAGAGAGAGAGAGAGAGAGTAAAACGGCTTTTTCTACTGTTCCATAAATCGTTCTGCAACAGACAAAGGTCGGAAGAGGAGAAGTAAAAGGGGGGTGGCTCAAGCTTTTTGCAGTGGTGATGATGATAAATTTCTTAAAAGCAAAAACCGAGTTTTGGAAGAAAAAAATTAAACGTAAAAAAGTTCAACCATCCATCTTGCAAGAAAATACAAAAGAAAAAGAATCAGATTCTGAGAAAGAAAAAGTATAAAGAGATAGTCGAGATTAAAAAGTAAGGAAAAATAACTGATGTAATAGAGAATGGTCTGTGGATAAAATAGACAAACTTATAATTGACATTTTTCACTCGTCAACTTTTTCGTAAAATTTCAGTATTTAAACAAGAATTAGGTTCATTGTTTTGGTTGATTGGTTGGTTCGTAAATGAAAATTAGGGATTTCGGCATTCTCCAAATTTCCTTTCTATTTGATCTTAGTATTCAATCTTGCGTCAACAAAATTGTGGGTCAAGATCAAAACTCGACGTTCTTTAGTGAATCAATCAACGAATCATGATTGTCATTTCCGATAATCTTTGTGTATTTTGATCGTTTCTTATTTCTCGCCATGTCACTTATTTTGGCATGTTTGGCTTTACTACATAATAACTCTCCATACTACACAAAACATGCTATCTTGATAGCTATTCTTTTACCAGCAAAATTACCTTTTTAGCCAAACACAATTGCTTTTTAACCTTACTATAAATTGTAATTAAGATTTGGGTCTAATGGGAAAAGGGGTACACAGATAAGAGGTGTAGTTGCTGGTAGTTAATGGCAAGTGACCCTAATATGTAAATCCTTTAATAGAATTGCAGATATTATTCTCTGCTCAAAGACAACCACATAAATGAATAAAAACTCCAATTATAGTATTATACTCACCAATCAAATATATTTTTGAGGCAATTTTTATAGAGAAAATGATAAATAATTATTTAGAATTCTTGAATTTAATAATCCTTCAAATTCGTAACGACTATTGTGGTTACCATAGAGCGAATAATTATCGAAGGGCAATAAAGGATCGCCAAATTTTAAGTTGCTTGATGTCTACTTAACTTGCTTAGAGCTTGTTTGTCTCCCATTATGGGAGAAAGAATGATGTTTTGAATAATATTTTTTGGAGAATGTGTGGTTAAAATTGAAAGAAACTTTATTGGTTAATGTGTAGAATATTTTATTATTTGAACGTGTGATGGAGATTGATTACTGTAGAAAATAATGTTTTGAAAAATGGTAGACAAACAGGGGCTTAGTTTGATCAAATGTTGAGTTGATCGAGGAATAAGTCACCAACTCAACATGGAATTGATGCATAATTTGGAGTTCATTTTAACAAAAATTAGCACAAATCAAGAGAGAGAGAGAGAGAGAAATTTCACCTACACAAAATGCAATTTTATTTTATTTTTCAAATAAAAAACTTTTATCCAAATTTCCAGTGGATTTGTTCCCTTATTTCCCAGCTTTCCAAACCCCAAAGCCATTGAAAAAGCTCGTGCCACGCTCAAAAAGTTGCCTCCGTCAAGGCTTCAACCCCCCCCCCCCCCCCCCCACCCCCCCCAAAAAAAAATTAAAAACAGTTATTTTTTCTTTGAGAAAATAAGTTTTGAAATAATGATTTTTGGAGAATGTGTGGTTAAAAAAAAAAAAAAAAAAAGGTTTTCGATTTGTGCAGAGAGCACATTAATTGTTCTTTTAACGACAAAAAATTACTTTTAAACGCAATTAAATATGTTACAATTAGATATTTTTATTATAATTTAGTAAATTTATCGAGTTATTTTTAAGAATTAGAATGGCATGGATGTCAAAAATGTCAACTAGTACTAAACTCTTGGATGCCATCTAGATATTAATATGAATAAATGTAATGTAAGTACTTGCGCACACTACGACTTTTTAAGCACATTTTTTTTTTCAACTTTTTAAAACACGTTTATTTTGTTTTTGTTATAAACCAAAATGCAATTACACTTGTTTACATGTTGCATTTTCATTGTCACATCGTGTTAAGAATACCAATTTTTTTCTGACAATATTAAAAGAAGAAGTAGAAGTAGAAGCAGAAGCAAAAGCAGAACCAATGTTATAAAAATTAGACGGACCAACAAGTTAACTGAAAAACTAAAAATTCAGTCGAGATTTAGTTTAATGGGAGTATTTTTCTCAAATTTGAATTAATCTCGTGAGAAATGATTCATTAAGATAGTCAATGTATGTATAGTTGATGAGACGTGACTCGATGATATGGAGATATAATCAATTATTTTTTAATTTTTTTGTATGTTTTGGTTTCAAATGCAAAATTGTAACAAATCAATAATGTAGCGCATTATTTGATCACGAGGTTCTTGTCCCATATTGGGTCACGAGTTGATTTTCCAGTCAATCAAGATTTTTTAATTGAGGCCTATCTTTCAAAAAATATATATCGTAGAATTCTCCAACCACTCATTTTGCAAACATCCAATGGGCGAAATTACGAACGATCGAACAATTGAACTACTCGAATATACGAGCAACTTTAACACTTAACATGTGTTTGGCACTCATTTTGGGTGTATTATAAATTTTGAAATAGTGGTTGATGGAAGAATATGTGGTTGAAAAGTAATAAAAAGTTTTAGATTTGCGTGTAATGTTATTTTATTTGGAGAATGTGTGATTATAATTAAGAAAAAGAAAAATTAAAAAAAAAAAATAATGGGTGTC
>CAIGRT010227496.1:0-13467 GCA_903798405.1 Fraxinus platypoda | reverse complement strand
TTTGCATGTAAGGGTCTCCTAAAGACTGAAGTTAAGTGAATAAACGCATAATCTCTTAAAAGATTAAGCTTTCAGGCATTATTGTTAAAAAAATGGTAAAACAAATGCCTCTTGACTTTTTCAGCTTTTCTATGTAATCTATTATTTGATTATTCATTTCGTTGAATATTGATTGCTTATTTATGTGGGTTAGAATGCTTGGTGTATGGGTAGAACCAGTTGCCGTTTAAGTTTGGATATATCGATTTATTAATACATAATTTTCCCTTTAGTTGTCTCTGATAGTGAAAAGGTCGTACTTACGGCTGCTACCGTTTGGTCGATAGTAGAGTGATGAATGATTTGGTGAGGTTTTTTTCTAACCCAGTGGATGTGAACATTATACATACTATAATACTCAAATAGCATATTCAAAGAAAATATATTAATATTTCCTGTATCTTAGATGTTAATTTACATTTTTTCTTGTACCACTCATTTTTCAACTTTCAATACCAAAAATTTTATGCAAATATCTTGAAGCTAGAACTTGGTATCTCATGATTGTAAGTTTCTTTTTTAGTTCTATTTTTCTGTATTCTTGTGTGTATGTTTGAAACACATTTCTATAATTCAGTGATTCTGTAGGAAACAGATTCAATAGTTTTAAGATGATTATGTAGGAAATTCACCTAATTGTTTTAGATATTATTTCCTGTCATGCCGCTTCGTGAATGCAAGTAAAATGATGTAGGGTTCTGTCTACGTTTTATTTCTTTGGTGAATATTCAGTTATTCATAAGAGCATTATAAAGAATACACTATGATTTTTTCCCTTAAAGTTATCCAAATATGTTAGCAAATTGAAATAAGTTTTGAGATACTCATGATGGAAGAGTTGCTATTTCCTTCTATTAAAGTGTTAATTTTTCATCAAGATAGTGATTAATGAGATATTCTTTTCAGTGTGTACTCTTGCATATCAGTGTAGGCAAATTTTAGCTTTTGCTTCTAATTATCTCATTTTACATTTGTCAATGTAGGAAAGCTTTGATGCTTTTTTTTTTTTGTTCCCTTGCATCAAAATAATGAGTTTTTACTTTGACGCTTGAAAGCATTTTTCATTCTTTTATTATGTTTGTAGATAATGTCAACTTCTCGTCGGGTATGTGTTTCTGATGACTGCGACGATGGTGGACCTGGGAAAGTTTTTCTGACAAACAAAAAAAAATGCAAAATAAGAGACGACAAGAATTATATGCAAAGCGAAAGGAATTCAAAGGAAACAAGGAAAGACGTATTGGTCGTCCTTTGCGTGCATCAGAATTACAAGGTAAATTACTTTTTCTTTTTCGCACATAAAAGTTATTCATGTTTTCGAATATCAGTCATTGTTGACATTTTTCATTATGTAACATTTCTTAGTTTGTCCCAAAAATAAGATTTTTTTTTGAAAAAAACAAACTATTGCATATCTAAGTTGTTTTCATTATTGTTATGGAGTTAAAAGTATTGTATATTGTATTCAGATTCTCTATTTTCCAAAATTTTGTCTATGTTGGAAAACAAAAACCGACGTATCTAGGTTATTTTTATTACTTTATAGAGTTGTATTTATTGTACATGTTATTTAAATTTAATGTTGATTTTCTGTTTACATTGTATAGCTTGAAGTATTAGATATTTCCGTAAAAAATGTGTTATCTTAATTTAAAGATTTCAGTTTTATTGGTGTGGTAACTGGAAAATGTGTGAAAATGAATAATTACTTTTTTACGAATTTGATGCTTTTTAGAAATAAACTAGAATAAAGGCATGTCTCATAAAAATGTTCGGTTCAGTTATTAATCTCATTTCTAGCTTTTGGATTGAACCTTATTATTCCCAGATCGTGTGTTCTTGGAAGCTACAATATTTGTTTAATACAGATTGATCTTTATGGTGTTTTTTTTATGTGTGCTTATAAATGAAGCTAATTGAAATCTATGTATTGTAGATTCACATTTTGGTGACGATGTATACGATAATTGCATGGCCTCCTTTCTACTCTTCCGTTTCTTAGGCAGAGTAGGTGATGTAAGATATTGACTATCTTCTTTATATGAAGTTTAGTGATGTACGAAGAGCCCTTGCCAACTACCATGTAATTCTTTTCTGATTTTCTTTTTATGTTGCATATTTGCATAATCCAAAACTCCATTTAGTCATGCTATTCTTGACTTACTTTACACAACTTTTTGAAACTACCAAACTGGTATTTATTTAATAAAAAGAGTGAAGGAAGTAGTTTTGATTTAAGAGAATAAGTTAAGAGCTTCTATGGAAGGAGATTCAGTGATTAGGCAAATCAATTTTTCATTCGAAGGATGGGGGAGACTTGTAGCCCGAGTAAGGACAGAGTTGGTCGTATTAACACAGAGAGTTTAATCATTGACAATTGATTGAGAATTTTGGTATAGACCCAAGAGAGGTAAGAATTTGGCCCATTCAAGATTTGAGATCCATGTTACTTCAGTGATGAAATCATAAGAGCCTAATGAATCTGTACTAAACTAAATAATTTTTTCTCCTGCAACCGAATATAATTTAGTGGCTTGGGTTCCCCTATATTTGTTGGTATATTACCAGAAGAAAACTTATTGTAACTGAAATCAATACAAACCATAAGTTAAGCATTTGATCATCTGACCTACTTGTGAGCATCTGAAATTATTTTTCTCACTTGATTTGAGATGTCTGCGTTGTTAATTAAAAAAAATATATAACTTTTGGGTTCTTCATGCTTAACTTGCTATGATTCAGATACACATGTTGTAATTCTGTAAGTATATAATCTTATCTCGAGCCAAATGGTTTCATTTTACACGTCATTCCTCTTATTTTTTAAGTAGTTCCTATGAGAGCTTTTTTTTTCTTTTTGAGGCTGCATATATATATATATATATATCATGGAAATGAAGGAGGAGAATCCTCCTTTTGTTTAGTACCACTCAAAAATATAAGGTGTTATGTGAATTTTTAAGTTATTAAAAAGAAAAAATCCTTCAGGAGAAATAGGTATAGACGTAGTGGCCTGAAAAAATAAGTTTTGTCCAACTTTCTTGCTCATTATATTTCATACATATGTGCAGGTCTTAGGAAAAAGAGTATGCATGTTCCTTCTTTGTGGACAATAATTCATATTATATCACAATTTATCTACTCTCAAGTTTTTATATTATTCTATATTCTACATAAGAACCAGTAAGGTTGAATTGCTACTGTGGTTACAGATTTTTTAACTGCAAAATATTTAGCATTTTACTTGCAACATTATCTTTGTCAGTACAGCCCCTCACCTTTACCAGCTCCTGTCAGATTTGAAGGACATAAAGTAAGTCTGTCTTTCACCTTACCTCTGCCCCATTCTTACCTGTCATCATCACAAATCTCATTACAGATCTCACTTCTGCTTGTTTGTTTGAATGTTCTTATTTTAATAATAATAAAGAGTATGTTGTACTTATACAACCAAAAAAAAAATCACAGAAATGACAGCCTATACTGCACGCACCATACCATTGTTCATTTTTATCTGAGATCTCGAAACAGTATGCTGCACTACTTAATTATTTTATTAGTAACACATTAACACATACCTCATCATCTTTCTGCTTATATATATCTAGCATTACCATCTTCTTAAATCATGAAAAAAAAAAATACTAAGGCATCATCAGAGACTTCATCTTCAGCCAGTTTCTTCAGCATCTTTCCAGTTGTATTTATTTCAGGTTATCTTTCTGTAGCCATTTACTACTTATTTCAGGTTCCTCTAACTTTATCAAAACACTTAACAACATTTAAAATAGTTGTTTTTTCATTTATTATTAATTAACTCTGTCTTCTTTTGTATTGGTTGCTATCACACACAAGCAATGGCAAAAGAATACAGTCTCATAACAGATATCTCTCCTGGTCAAAGAAATTGGACAGCAAAAGTGTTTGTTGCTGAAAAGGGACCAGCAAGGACAGCTCAACACAGCCCCTCAAAATACCAAAACTTCATACTTATGGATGAAAAGGTATGACATAGTTAGTATAGACTTCATTTGCTTTCCTGTTATGCCATTTTAGTGTGCAACGATTTTTTCCATCATGTATTCACATCGTGTTTTCTGGTGTAATCTTTAATGCACTTTTGACAGTCCACTAACTCACCACAATTATATTTCAAAATTGAACAGGGAAATAGAGTTCATGCCACGATTTGGGACAGTAATATTTCAGCTTTTGAAAATGAACTAACCCTTGGAAAAACATACTTGATCTCTAATGCATATGTAAGACATCGAAAAAGTGATTATAAACTTTGTGTTGGGGATGTACAATGGACTATTTCCGGAACAACTAGGATTGAGGAAATATAAGAAAACAATGATGCACTATTATTTTCAACATTCCACATCACTCCGTTTCAAGACTTCGAAAAATATATGGACACAGATGCCGACATAGGTATCATCATTATTTGTTTGACATATTTTTGTCTTGCATTTTCTTTTTTTTTTTCGATCATTGTTTCATACTAACATATTATTCTATTGTAGCTGTACTTGCAATTGCTATTGACATACGACCCAAGAGACTCATACATACACGGGCTGGCGGACAAGTATATGTTCAAGACATTGTTCTTATGAACAAAAGGTTGGTGTTCATTTTGTTATACTGTAATTTAATTCCAGCTTATTTAGACTATGATACAATTCATTTTTTAAAATGCTTGCCAGATTTGAAACAGTTGTCCTGACAATGTGGGAAGCTTTCGTGGAGCGAGAATGCATTCTCCTTTCAAACAATATAGCAAAAAAATCAGTCCTGGTTGGAAATCATTTGAAAGTTTCATCTTTCAACGGTTTGTTTGCTGAACCTTTTTCCTAAATATATGTTTGGATATAGCATCTTACATAGTTGTTACAGTAAAAAAAAAATTTCATCAGATAGTTGTATGTATGTATGTGTATATAAAATAACCTAAAACATCATTTACACTTTCCTTCTTCTCTGTAGGGCTGTCTCTATCTACAAAGACCAATAGTTGCTTTTTCATTGACTATCCATTTGATGAAGTTGCAGAGTTCAGGTCATGGTAATATCTATCTCCTATTACATTTTGCCACTTGAAATCACTTCAATGCATGAATTAAACTCTCTCTCCTGTATTGTCCCTTTCTTGACTGATTAAATTTACCTGATTCAATCACTGCTATTCCATTTTCTTAACTGATGAAATTTACATTTCCATTCTAATAGAATTCAGCTTCTTACATTAAACTTTGATGATATAATCTGCAAGGATTGCTGAAAACTTGGACGAATTGAATGAAATAGCATTGATGAAACCATATCTCGCACTTACCCCATCTAAGTTATCGCTTCCATCTGAGGATAAGTACACTGATATTAGAGATATCCAAGCTCTGTTAATTCTGGTAAAATCATTTCACACTTCGTTTGAATTAGTTTTTCCAGAAATTTACAATCCATTTATTTAGTTTATATTACGTATCTAGAACACTTGTGCATTACTTAATCTAGGCTACTTCATTTTTACAGCACAAATATTTCTGGGTAAAAGCAACAACAGATGTTGAAATAAAAAAAACCTCTTTTTGGTACCTATCCTGTAATAACTGCAACAGAGTTTCAAATGCTACTAAGGCTGGTGAGACATACTACTGCAGGTTCTGTAAGTCTCAAAATTCAATAGCAGTGCCAAGGTAAGAAAAACTAGTCAATGAAAATTCTACACATCTACCACATTAGTTTCATAGTGATGGGATCTTTAATTCTCCAACCCAAACTATTTAAAACTCGTTCATTACACTAACAGTGCTGTCTCATAATTTTCTAGAGCACGAGTAGATGTTCGATTACATGATTCAACTGGATCTCTTAGTGCATCAGCTATGGGCGAAACAGCTGAAAATATTCTGCAATGTCGCGCTGAGGTTTTAATGGACCAAACAACATCTGTAAGGATCACTACCTTTTTTTTTTATCACTGACAGGTTTACTTTAGTCATTACTCACACATTCTAACATCTCCAGGAAACTGCACCAAATCTTGGTGAAATTATCCGTGCAAAAATTGATAAAGACCATGCATTCTACGTGAAGGCAATACTGTTGCTACCAAATCCCACTGAATCCAGCCCTGTCGTACAGAAGCAACAAAGCTCAGCAGACCATAAGTATGAAATCATCTTCATGCTTGACTCAACTGCAAAAGAACCAGCTATTGAAGACTCAAACATCAAAAAAAATACAAGTCCAGAAATTGAAGTCAACAATGCAAATTCAGCATCACTTCCTGCAACCTCATCTCCTTGTGTAAAGAGATCACTTTTCCAAAAATCTGATGACCCAAGTCCTGCTATCAAGAAAGTCGACAAACGCACCAACAACGAAGACAAACGAGCATCCATCAAAAAAAATGCAATAGGACATTTTTGTTGTTCTTTTGTTTGAAATTATCTTTTGTCCAGTGAAGTGGTTAGTTACATGGGATAATTTTGTACCAAAGAACCAAAAAAGGTGATAGTAGAATTTTTTGAAGGCTATGTATGAATTTGTAACCTTTTTTTTGCTCCTGCACATGGACCAACAGGCTGTAATATTTTTAGGATCACATGTGTAACGTGTTCATCCATCACCAGTTTAAACGTTTGGGGTTTCAACTAATGGAAATATTACTGCTGATCTAATCACTGTCTTTTGTTTTTTATCAGTTGCTTACATATATTACTCTTCCTATGGTATTTAATCAACCAGGTTATGCACCCCATGTAATTTACAATTCATTCTGAAGGGTATTTCGGTTGATTAACTTAAGAATGTGTAATTTACCAAATAAGCTCTTCAAGGAAAAATATGTTCATTAAATCATTAGAAATCCAGGAATGTTTTCTTACGGTATATCCATCTTCTTACATGGTAACAATTTGTCAATACGCTTTATCCATACTAATCTAGACTCAAAAAAACACATTGCACGTGGCACTAGTTATGAAATAAACATCAAAGGAAACATTTTTACCAGTTAAAGAAAATTTCACATCCTTTGCGCTCTTTAGAAGAACAAATTGGAAAGTGTAAAGAAAGCTAAAACTTGCAGTATACCGAGCTTTCACAAAGAAAGCAGAAGAAAATCTGAACTCATAGCAAAATCTGCAGTTGGGTAATCGAAAAGATTTATACTTTGAAACCCAAAATGAATTCCAAATTCCAATAAATCTCACAGAACATATAGAATTTTGAACAGGAAATTCACTGAACAAAGCATAACCCCAGTCTATTATTAATGGACCCAGAAACAGCATTAGGGTTGGTAAAGCATGGCGCCACTCTTCTTCTTCTCGATGTTCCTCAGTACACTCTCGTTGGCATCGACACCCAGGCACGTATATAATTGTAACAATTTCATATTTTGGAATGTTGCTTAGTTTATTTGTATTTTATTTTCATCTAACAATGATGTGAGATGAAAATGATGGTGCAGATATTCTCTACTGGACCTCATTTCAAAGGATTTACTATAGTTCATCCAACAGGTTAGCTTTTTATCTCTGCTACTTCATACATTTTATATGGGAGAATTATATTCTTACAGCATTTTACCCAAGTGAATAATTGGAAAGACTCCCAATGGAATCGACTATATGTTTTAGTAGTTAAAGCGTTTTTTTTTATTGGAGTTAGTATTTGATACCGTGCTCATGCTTCTGCAGGGAAGGCAATGAGTTTTCCCCAATTATCAGTTTCTTTATTGATGCTAGTCCCTCACAGGTATCACAGCTTTTTTCATTAACCTCCTGTGTTTCTAATGTTGTTCTTCACTTGTTTGAGATAAAACATACTTGATGTGCAATTGTGCATATATGTTTGTTTATATTTTCAATTTAGTATGATTTCTCTCTTGTTTTGCACATCAAATCTATCTTCTAGTTTTTTGTCAGATATTTTTCTCTTTCCTGCCGATCCTATCATCTCCTTGAAGTTTTTGTGTCAATACACATTTGAAGATAACCTTCCAGAAGTGTTACGCGGTACAAAAGTATGCCGTCTGTCTTCGAATCATTTCCTCTGCTGTCCAAGCAATTTGCAGGGATAATGAAATCGTTCATAATGAGTATTCAGATTGGATACTCTTAGTAGGGCATCGAAGAAATACTCTTACTAAAATCTTCACATCAGGAGAAAATTAATACAAGAAATGAATTGGATGAATGCAGTTTGATGATTACCTTATACTTTACTGCTATTGAGTATTTATGCATATGAAACTTTATCGAGCTCAGTTGAATTTGTTGACTATTTCAGCTTCTCAGATACACCTTTTTTTATCCACTTACTCACCATACTGATCGCTTTCTTACAGCTTTGTTTCTTCACTTGTTCACCATGTGAAATTCCAATTGATCGCTTTCATATGTGACGGAAAAATATCCTTATAAGATTAACATGATGAATATGTTAAATATATTGTGGCAGGTCATAGTTCGGAAATGGGATCAAGAAGAAGAGCATTTTGTCAAACTCTGTGAAGAAGAGGTATGCTTTTTGATACCTTTTGTTGTTTGGTTTTCTCTACATGCTGCAAATGAGTGCAGATATGCTATGACTATAAATGTCTGTCATGATATGTGGGCCCCATAGATTAAAATTTTATGCTTCTAGCTAGAAAATTTTAGTACTTATTCATAGAACTAAAAGCTTGTTAATGCAAAGCTCTAATAATGCCTATGTGAGAACATGTTCACCTGACTTAATCAAAATTTATAAAGTAATAGATTTGTCTCTTTAATATTTATGAGAAGCATGGGGTTTTCCCTTTATTTATATCTGTAAGGCTAGTTCTCTGGTTTTTATCTCACTACAAAAATTACTCAGATAACTCATATAGTGGCTAAGTTGTGCCTGTAGACTTGAATATCAAGTGTTTTTAAGCACTGAAATTATCTTATGCTAAACTGGAGCACTTATTCTTCTCCTTTTTGACCAAAGTTGCCATTTATTATGAAACATTTCATTGCAATTGCATGGATGCTTAATAACTGCATGTTCATACTTCAGAGAAAAAGGACCCAGCACATTTTTGGGTTGATTGCCGTGAACTATCTTGCAGATGAATTTACCAGGTCTGTAGACAAATTTTTTTCCCCTAATTTGTGCGTCAATATGCTACACTTTCTATCCCCTGTTTGACGAGTGTCATGTCGACTTCTTAAAATATAACTCACTATATTTCTTGGATGTAGCACTCACTTTTGGACAATCATGTTTACAATCAAAATACTTTCTCCGATTCTGTGTTTGTAATGCTTTCTAATTGGCTTTGGATACAGGAATAAAGGTACTCTGATGCGGTTAGAAGATTAGAATTTGACAAAAATCTTGCACTGTATACACTGACTCATTACAGGGAATGGAAATGCTTGTCCAATTATATCACCAGGAATACAATTGAGCTCATTGGTTAGTAATTTATTGTTATGTAATGGCATATTCGTTTTTATTGTGCACTTGTACTATTTATTAATTTAAGTTGTTCTAGTTGATAGGAGCCTAAAATTTATCCATAAGTTGTTCCAGCAATCCTTTCTAACCTCAAATTTCCCATCTTACCTAATCAGAGCTGTTCATGTGGATGGGATAGTGAAGTGCCAAATATATTAAACTTAATCAATTGAATGAATGAGTTAGCAGGTTACAAAATTAACTGCTAGAAATCAGGTAAATACGATAATTTCAGCATACTGTTTTTTGGCTTTTTTTTTTATTGTACCATCAATATCAGTGGATATTTCAGGAGCTTTTAGTGCTTATTGTTACCTGTCCTTGAGCGCAAAGTTGTTTGAAACTCATCTCCGTGGTGGCATCATAAGAAACCTTTGAACACTGTATTAATGTATATTTGTCACCATTATTTTTGCAACTAGCCTGGAAAAAATGGAATTACAAATGAGGTTCATTGATAAACATAATCCTAGTTTGGGACATGGTGATATACTACTGGCATCAGAGATAATTTGGCGAAATGGTGAAAGCTTTATTTACTAGCCAAACTCCATAAACAAATTTATGAGCAGGAAAAAAACAGTTTTTATATTTTCAATTTTCAGCATGGACATTGGATATGTATGTTCTTACATGGAGAAACAACTATAATACATCTGCATTTATGTCTCTATTTGTGGAAAATGATTGATTTGGATTGAGAATATGCCAAATGACACATAATGGAAGTAAGCCTATGGAGAAACTAAATGCTTCTTGGTGGGTGAGCATGTTTGAGTTCACATGGTGGTGTATTTTTTATTTATTTATTTTTTTTAGGGGTGGGGGTGGGGGTTGTGGGGGTGGTGGTGTGTACAAGTTGGCTTTTGACGCCCCCACCCACCCCCTTTTTTGAAGACCTTATAATCATAGCTTCTTTCAAAGGTAATTCAAATTAAAATCCTTTGTATGAACCCTGATTTCTGATTTTTCTTAAAAATGCTTTATGATAATAAGTTATGGCCGCGTTTTAAGATATTTGTTGTTCATTTTTTCCTTTATAATTTATAAGGATTTGATGAATTTACAGAACCTGTTGGAGGCGAAATCTCAATTTCTTGTGAATCTGAGATGGTTTAAAGTATTCCTAAAACAGCAATGGAGAAAGCTTTGATGAACAGTTGAAAAATACCAAGTTTTCAAGGCCAATTGAAAAATCTCAAACAAGAGGTTGTTACTACACTCTTATTCCTCGTGTTTTCAAGCATAAGGGAATGCATAGTGAAGATCTTACTATTATGAATATCGACAAGGTATTTGATTCCAAGGTTTATGAGTTAAAATTGTCTGTATTTTGGAGTGTTTGACAAAGATGTTGATTAAGAGATATTATGCTTATTTTTTTCAGACGCAGCTATTGGAAAGCATATTGACAACAGCATATGAAGGTGATAAAGATTCACTTCTTGGAGAGTTACAATTTACATTCGTTGCATTTCTGGTAGGAATAAGCTCTCTGTTTTTCTCATCGATAAGGACACCCATTTGTTACTATAAATGCACAGCTGCATACCAACATTCATATGGATATTATGGAGTCTACCAATTTATATATTTAATTTATGCACAAATTTGCAGATGGGGCAATCACCTGAAGCATTTCTACAGTAAAAGCTTTTAATTGGTCTCTTGTTGGGCTGCACAGAGGCTGAGTAAAATTTATATGGATTAGATTCCTCAGTATACTTATCAAATTGAAGGGGCTAAAATTCATACTGTCCTCACTGTCAAAATGGCATTCTATTAACTAAGTTTATGCAAATAGATCTGGACAGTATTGTTGGAACTTTTTTTCAACTGAAAATGCTCATGTATATGATGATTCTTGTCCATCGAAAGTGGAATATCTGCTCATAGTCAACTTTCAATTATTGAGAAATCATTCTGTGGTCTAATATTGTTGTGGAATCGACACTTAGATTTTAGAATAAGTTTCATCTGTAAATCTTTAAAGTGAAGGTGAAACACTAGACCCTTTTATGGTTGTGTTCATTACGGCACCCGAGATCAATATAATTGTCCTTGAGATGAAAATTTTGGATTTGATTTGTGAAGCCTCCACCCTTATGGTGTTGGTCTTAAGGTAGTTTTGACGTGTTGAATAATTTTGTGTTATTTTAGACCTGATTATAATTTCGATTGATTGGATTCCCTTAGTTTAAGATTTACATAGGTGTTGTGGTCATAATGTTTGAAGGCACTGATGTCATTTTAATATCCAAAATTCATCCTCTGAAGTTTAAAACCAGTATATATAAGTTACTGATACAATCATAAGCTTGTGTACAGTGGTTCAAGGTCATATTGTTAACATGAATCTTAGCTCATGGGTATCAATTTTATGCGAATAATGCGGCATATTAAATTTGCTCTTAGGTTTACAATTCCTAAAGTTACATGAAGTAATTATTTTAATATTGTTTTCCAAGAACCAGCAAGTCAACCTCTCGATTTTCCATTCATGCGATCATATATAGAGGGTATGGATCTTTTCTGGAAAAAATTCTGGATCCCGTTTCCAGAAAGTGCATCTCTTTCTTTACCATTCTTTCCAATATGCTCAAATTATTGATGGAATTAAGGTTCAAAAAGAATGTTCTATCGCTTTCATTTGTTTAGCATGTCCATTTGAAAGTGTGAAGCATTTGTCGTAAAGGAACATCTATAAGATGTGTACATTCATCACATAGCACTTTATTGGTTTTGCTTGAATTTTTTTATTGCTATGAGTCGAAACTTGAGATTTCTCATGTAAGTTGCTTCAGCCAGGTAATATAGAGCCTCTGTGGTAATCATTTGAATATCTTCATAGCAATCATTGAATCAGGTTAAGAACTTTGATTTTGTACAATTTCTCACGTGAATGCTCCTCTCTTTACAGCCTCTTCATACAAGGAGTCGGCTATTCAAAAAGGTAATTTTACACACTACTTCTATTGTATATTCATATGAATTTCGTATAAATTATTTAGACTCAAAACGTGGTGGCTTGAAGTGCATTGGCTAATAAACACAAAGGTCAAGTATTCACATTACTGAATTCTCAAAAGTATTATTTATCTATCAATCTATAATTCCTCAAAAGTGATCTTTCAGTGTCGTCAAAAAACCATGAATAATTTATCTGTTATGTTGTCTGCATTCTTGCAGCTTCCATTACAATTGATTGAATTGATGTACTTTATTGTGTAACCTGACCCACCATGGGTGAGTTTGCTCATGTGAATTTATGGAAAGAGGGGAAAATAATAATTTTTATGCACTTTTTCAACCTGTAACCTAATCCACGTATTTTTATTGTCTTCGATTATACTGTTCTCGAGTTACATCTAGGCCCTTATACCGTCTTCTATTTTTATTACTTGCCTAAATGTCATAGATTCCCATATTTCTACATATATATAACTGCTTGCAGCATTTATAGCAATTTAGGCTTTTCAGCACTGTGTTAAGTACATTAGTTTATTGTTATTTGTCCAAGGATTTCCTGTGTGGGGATGAAGGCAGGGTCTGATGGATTAGTGCCTTTCTTATTCTCTCCTATCAGAACAATTGACATGTTAAAACTGAAACTATTCTTAATTTTCTTGACTTGTGCCATTTATTTCTTCTTCTTGCATGCTGATTGTTCAGATATGTTAAAACTGAAACTATTCTTAATTCTCTTGTCTTGTGCCATTTATTTCTTTTTCTTGCGTGCTGTTTTTGTTTATTGCTAAATCTATTTGAATAACAGTATGAACATTTAAGGTACACTAACCTTTTTGCATTATTATATACTGACTTTCGAATTGTCATGTTTTCACAGTTTATTCAAGTCATTTATCATCAGTTAAAATATGGATTTAAAAATGATCGAAGGATACTAGTGTTAAACAATTCAAAGAA
>CAIGRT010227479.1:0-17587 GCA_903798405.1 Fraxinus platypoda | reverse complement strand
GAATTCAAATGTTGCTTAAGCTTATTGGCAAAGGTCAAATCTGTGCCATTCGGAAAGGTTGACTCCTCATCTAACAAGGATAATAAACCCAATGGTTTCTGTACAAAAACAAAATAGATGTCATTAGTAAATTGTATGTATTATCATTCTGTAAGTAAATTGAAGACCCAATGTTTATAGGATGATTTGGAAAAAATGTAAACCGTTTAGTAGAAAAATATGTAATACAAAATTGAGTTGAAAAACGTACCTTCTCAAAAAGATTTAGACAATCTTGATTGTCTTCAAAATCTACTTTTGCCCAGTCAATGCCATTGTAAATGTATTCCTGGAAAAGAATTTCAAAATCAATGAATCAAAGAAGAGTCCAATCACACCAATACAACATCGTCCATTTCTCCAGCAATCTTCAAAATCCAGAACATTTGGTCTCATTTAACATTAAACATGCTCCCAAAATTTTCAACTCCAAAAATAACTAAGGGACCCCTTCAATTTTCTCACATAAAATGTACAAGTCAAATATATTTTCAAATCAAAGATATACTTGCAGCTAACTGTTCCAGCCAACAAGGGAAAAACCTTTCAATTACAGAAGTCTTAGTAAAATTTCCCATTATTATATAATAATGATGAAAAACCAAGCAATGACCTTCTAAGTTACTGAATTTGACCCCATGGGTCCACTTTTCTATGAATTTCTCAGATTTATTTGAATTTGTCCAAGAAATCCCAAGTAGGTAAAGGTACAGGAATACAGTGAATACAAAAATTTTGTGTCAGTTCATTTAGTACAGAAAGAAAAATACAATTCATTGAGAGAAATCAATATAGCATATCAATCAAATAAATAAGGTAAAAATCCCCAAAAATGACTAAATTTAAGTAGTGAATATTTTCAAGGGCTTCAAAGAAATAGAAAAGCCAAATATAAAATAGACATATACGAAGAGATATTAAATGGTCACCTCTTGCTCCAACTTGAACAAGTGACGGTTGAAGTGTTGCTGTAATCTTTCATTGGCATAATTGATGCAGAACTGCTCAAAACTATTCCTCTAGAAAATAAAAAAATAAATAATAAATAATATGCACAATTATAAATGCAAATACAAATACAAAGAAAAAGAAACAAATACATTAAATCAATAAAAGATAGGCATATACCTCAAACGATTCAAATCCGTAGATATCAAGAATACTAATAGACCTTCCTGTACGTCGTTTACCAACTGCTAGTGATTTGTTGATTTGTTCAACAAGCCAGTCAAACAAACAAGAATAAATTGACTTTGCCAGTGCATCTCTTGTATTGATGGCCTGAGAGATGCATGGAGTAATAAAAAATAAGTGAGGAATTATAATTGTTGAAGTTTACTAATTCACAAGGCCGTTGAGTCTCTCATCTAACCTGAGATTGGGTAAGCTTTTGAACAATATTCTCATTTCTTATAATCATGTTTCGGGTTGATAATGCTAGCTTTAGTTCCCCAACTTGACACCCAATTAATGTAGCAACATTGATTAGACCTGAAATTGGACATCCAACATGGAGTTGAATTCAAGCAAATTTCACGAGGTTACAATAAAAAGGAGTAGTATGTAGTTGTCACATGAATACATGCTTTTTCATGATTACAAGTTCACAACACATCAGAATGATAATTTACATGTAAAACAAGTTAGTTATTATAAAAGGTACAAAAAGGCAAGTAACATTAAGAAAGAAATTGTCGTAAATCATGAATTTTTTATCATTCTATTCAACCTACAAGGCACCCTAAAAACAAAATTCAACTCATTTTGCTGCCACCATGCCACACTAAACTGCAAAAAGATCAATTGAAGTAAATAGAAATTGATTTTTAAAATTTAAGTATCAAAGTACTCATTCTGCTCCATGAGATATAGCAGAGCATCTAATGGAAAATGCTGAATTTCATCATCAATAGGTTTCCACCTTCTCGTCCCAATTTATTTAAAGCGTAGAACTAGAAAGTTACATTACAATTGAAACAGATGGGTACTACTAATTTGAAGACAAAATTGAGGGAACCAGACGTGCCTCAGACTCAAATATCAGAATCAATCACGCTTAGAGTCTTAAATATATGAATCAAAGGCACAAGATAGCTTCTCTACGGGGTGATCTGTGGCCAAAGATGTTTTAAAGTAAAATAGATACTCCATGTCCACAACTGAATGTATTGGTTTTGAGTTGGCACAAGGTTTTAGTGGGAGTAAAAATGTAGGAATTTGATGCATCTTTGTGAAAATTTGGAAGGAAAATTGACATAAAATCTGTACAAGGCTATATGATTCCAAATGGAAGTATCCTAATTCTACCTCTGGTTTTGCCACCATAACACAGCTATACAATCTTAATGAAGGTAATAAATATACAGCCTGTAATATGTGAAAAATCATTTATTCCAACTATGTTTCATTTAAGAGTTAACAACACTAACGGCCAATCCTTGTCAGTCACAACATATACTAAGTTATAGAATTTTTGGGGGGAAAAGGAAAGCTATTCTTTGAAAGAAGTCATTAATTCTGACATCCCAAAATGAAATAAAGTCACCCAATCACAAAGGATGGCAGTAAAAACAAAATAATCTATCACAACATAGTTCCATCTAAACCTCACTAGCAAAAGGCAAATGTCAGAAGTTGCAAATAGTATCTCCATAAGCCAATTGTAATAATCAACAGTTGCTAGATCCAAAGAGAGACCATCTCACCAAGGTTCTATAGACTAAAAATTTCCCCAAGACTGTCTTATTCAAGCAAAGACCTAAAGTACCAAACCAATCTGAACAATTTTAAAAAATGTTCGTATTCAAGTAAAAGAATAAGATAGAACATGAACATATCTTGGGAATCTATACATAAAATCAGTATTATACAATTGTTACAAAATAATTTGATGTCAAATGTGCCAGATAACGAGATTTAATTTTAGTCAAGAGACAACAGATTCCTTATGTTTGTGGACAGATGGTTTGATATTATCTACGGCTTTCATTTAGTTCCTCAAGATTTTTCTAAAGTTAGCTCATATTATTGTAATTGAAGTAGTAATCCCAAGTTTACAATTAGTTCGAATATTTCCTTTCTCCTCTAGTTGTAATTCTGGAGGTAAGGCATATGTCCCCCTTCCATTTGTATCATATTAATAAATATGGCTGGAGTACTCTAAAGCCCAACCCACCCCACATTGGGTCTAGATGGAGACATAAAATCCCGCCCTAGGCATTGGTGGTGTTTTGGCTAAAAAATACAAATAAAATAACCAAAGTTCCAATTTGAATCTAGCAAGAAGCTAAAGATGTTCATACAGAAAATCAGTAGTCTCAACTAATGCAACTGGAATTGCTGGGTTGAAAACCAATGTTCGGCGAAATTTAACCTAATTTGTGAACCGATTCGAGCATTTGCCTTTCACGCAGTAAAATATATCCTTAGTCTGAGGAACCAGCAAGTTGATGCAATTATTCCTAAATACTACACCTTTGAACAGTAACCTTTTATATGATAAATCTGGAATATTACCTTCATCCAAAACAGGTTCAACATGGTTTTCACTATCAACCACCGTAAAGGAGACATTCCCCAGCCACAGTACTGCAGCAAGCATCGCAAATACACTCTCTTGGTCCTCTTTACTCACATGAACAATATCCATAGCTTCCTGAAAAAGAAAAGGAAAATATTTATAGATACATATGATTCAGAATAAAAAGGTAAACAAGTGAGGAATCCCTGAAGGAGAATACCATTACAACATGAAATTGTTCAGCATCATCAACCCCAGAAATTGCATAGCAATTGCTTTGCCTCAAATAATTGAACTCATTTGCATTCTTCAAGTTCAATTTTTCTGCATAAGAGAGGATAGACATGACAAATCTAAATATCCAACAAAAATAAGCTGCAAGACAAAAATGAGATAAAGCAGCTAATAAAGGTTGCATTAATATGACTCTGAAACAATAATAGGTAAAAGTAGAACAATTCAAGGTGGAATTAGAGCATAGGGCATCAGCATACGGAATTGGCAGGATTCTGACAGTAATGTACACGAGGTAAACAGATAAAGACAACCTGTACCTCTAAGAATTGGTGGAGCTCCAGCGCATAGTTGATAAAATATATGATATGACCTTTCTCCCTCTGATTGCTGAACCACCCTGGACTGCATCGAAACAGCTTTATTAAGTCTTCAGTATGAGAAATCAAATGTAACCACAAACAGTTGGGAAATACCTTCTCAAGTAAAACTGTGAATACCAACGAACCGTATGGGAACAACATACAAAATAAGTAACTTAGGTCAGTCTTTCTGATTCCAGAATTGCATACAATAATCTAATTTCAAGACCCTTATGCTGGATGCAGACTTACAAGTTTGGATTTCAGCACCCGATAGTTTTCCAGTTTCACTGAAGTGAATTTCAATCAGCTTTCCCTGTAATTGGATTAACTTAACATGACTGAATACTACAACCAAAGGCCATAAATTCAGCTATTTATTTCCAGAATAATTATACTGATCTATATGAACATCAATCAAGAATAAATGAACCCTATGCAACGAGCGACTTACAAATCGACTTGAATTGTTATTTCTCAATGTTTTGGCATTGCCAAAGGCTTCCAGAATTGGATTTGTTTTTAATATCTCATACTCTATTCCACTACCACCTCCTAGTGCAGCCAAATATTGCATTGCTATCTTCGCTGTTTCTGTTTTGCCAGCTCCACTTTCCCCACTGGATAAGGAGAAAACAAGCAAACAACCATAGATAAATTGGTTCTAAAACAGATTAAAAGATGACATGTAAAAAATACCTACTAAGTAATTAAGATCAATCACAATGTCATATGTTATCTCATTTCATGTATCACAAATGGGTTCAAAGTTTCAATTATGAACATAATGTTCACAATTCGCATATTTAGACTCTGTTTAATTTAACTAAAAAATCGAATTAAAATCTAAGTCAGAGTCAACAATTAATTTTAACCACACATTTAATGGGATCCACAACTTTTCAATCACATATTTCATCAACTTTCACCAAAATCTACTAAAAATCTATTTTTTTTAATCTAAATCGAACAGGGGCTAAATCAAGTAACTGTTTTTTCTACACAGAGTATCTTAAAAGCAAAATAAAGCTTTAAAAGCTAAAACAATATGATATTGAATTAAGAAGCAATTTTGAGAAGAGAACCCTCAAGCTATCCCCAGCATCACCTGAGGAGAGAGAAGATATTTAGACCCGACTCCAATATGGGGCCTAAGCAGAAAGATGTAATGGGAAGGGAAAAAAGTCATTTTACACCTGGCCCTTATATTGGGCCACTAGTGGACTACCATGTATTATGGAAACAGTTGGACACAAGTTGACTGACACTAGATTTAATCCATTGTGTCCCTTGCATAGCTACATTTAGTTAAAGGCAGTATTAAAATTTTCACCATGTTAGAGCTATATGTAGGAGACTGGATGGATTGGATAGGACCATGTAGACCAAGGCAAGGAGACTGTACATAAGAAGATGAGAATGGCTGTCCAATCCAACCTATCTGTTGGACTATCTGCCCCATTTCTTTATCAAATTAGAGCGCGCGCACACACTGAGCTACCAGTGTGCGTTTTCTCCGATCATGTATTAGATCAGTCCAAGATCGAATCTCAAAGTTCCATCCACAAGTGTAGCATCCCTTTGGAGGATATTCGAGAAGATCTAGTGATTGGAAGCTTGAAGCTGGATGAAATAATCAAAGAGAAGTGAATCTATTCGATTGAGGTAAAGCTTTAATTCACGTGTACATTAATTCTTGATTACAGAGGGCTACATGGATCCTAGTCTTAGATTTGAAAGAGGGTTTCAAATTATTTAAAACCTATGCTTCTGCCTCTTGGGTTTTAATTCCAACACCGACAACCAACGTGATATTAAAGTTGGACATACGTTCCTCCACTAGTTATGTGCAAATTGTGTGGAAAGGCAATCCTAAAAAACTAATGGAAACAAAGTCAGGGTCTTAAGAAAAACCAGTAGATGCATGCATGACACTGGCATGTGACATGCACAAGATATATAATAGTTAGGATGCTTTACCTATCAAAAAAAGATATATAATAGTTAGGAAGAGCTCATCTGAAGTGGAGAAGAATAGAATCCCATCCTAAAACTCAGAAATGCTACACATTTGTACCAATAAAGATAAACAAACAGTGAAAAATATCAAGGAAAGTTCTTGCAAAAATTCGTAACTCGGTCCTCAACCAAATTTGTATCATGACAAATCCTCTGACGCCCAACTAACCCAATTTCATTTTCTTTTCTTTGATTGCGTTAGGGGCAGGTGAGGGCAACCATTGTTAAAACATGCCTTAGAGGAAACAAATTTATTTTTCAACATTCTTCTTGCATTCAGGAAACTAGAAGTTGACTACTAACATAATGCAATATAGTGGAAGTTAGTCTTCACAAGATAACAAAGAGAAAGTCATACTGGTCAAAAGATTAAATAAGTCCCTGCAGCATTTAACTGACCTTATAATAATAGATTGATTTACTTCATCTGCAGTTGGAAAAAGACAGAGTTAAAAGAGTTTTGTAGAACAAACCACCTGTAAAGGTCTTAATTTTAATTGACATTTTTACAAAATCATATTGAATACTTAAATCACCTCGAATCATTTCTCGCATAGCTGTATCCGTGATGGCATATACGTGTGGGCTCTCGACAGATTTACTCTTATATGCTTCTATGTAATTGTTTCCATATAAAGGAACTTTCTTAAAGGGATTAACGGCAACCAGAACTGGACCTGCTTTAGTCTGAAATCACAAAGTGAGAAACAAAGTACTAGACAATTCGATAAACCTGTGAATTGGAGAATAAATTTCTACCTGAAGACATGCACTTACATAAATCATATCTCGATTATATCTGTACTGAAGATTGTACAATACCGATGGTTCATTTAAATAACTTAGTTGCATAAGATCATCAACGCCATCAAGTATATCAGGATTCGCTGGCACCAAATTTTCTGAATTCACTGTTAAGACCTAGATGTGAAAATGGGTTAGAGAAAAATGCATTTAACAGCTCTACGAAATTATGTTGAGAAAATAGGAAATTGCACTCACTTTACCCTCAGCCAATGATATCAACTTTTCATTCCCAGAAGTTGGAAGGATTGTCCCCAGCTCCCAGTTACCATCAGGAAGTTGAAACCAAGATGTAAGCTTCTGAAACAGCAAACTTTTAGGTAGTAATAATAAATTATTATTATTATACAGATTATGTTGACTGATATAACCTACATATTAAATAACTTGAATAGAGCTACAGGTTAATCTTCCATGTAAATTAAGTAGAAATCACGAATGAGGTGGTGTCTCTAAATGAAAACCAAGGATCTTCAAATAATTCAGTGCAGGCCTTGCTAAAATGTTCTTTTGATTGCGGTGGTGTTTTGGTACGGTAAAATAGAAATTTACTTAGTTATTTCAACTTGGTGATTTGAAGTTATGATTTAAGTCAAAGCAAAAGAATTTAAGAATAACTATTCATTTCGAGAAGGGAATTTAAGCACAGACGCAGAACATGACAGACAAGCAAATACGACATTCTCCGAGAATGTAGCAGACACAAACCACATACATAATGAATAAAAACGATTTCATAATATGTCATCTAAAATATTTTTTTACTCAAATAACTCTTAGGCTTGTGGTTTTCTAAATTGGAGTCTTGGATAAAAGGAAAAAGACTAGCCACCGGTATTTCGTTAAGAGCCATGCCAAAACAATGGCATAGTACTCATTGGAGATGCATATGTCATGGTCAATCACTCTTTTAATTTATTCCCTTTTCCTTACCTTATTATATTTTTTTTCCTATTTCTCACCTCATTTGAAACCAAGGCTTGTCATATTATAATCAACCATATTATTGTTTTCTAAATTACATTATAACCCAAGTGTCCTTTGAGTACATCACCATTCACAAGTCCCCGTGTGTCCCTCACTAGCTTGTCAACATTTTTATTTCAGAACGTCTGAAATTACCAAAATAACAAAAAACATTTTCCGCTTACATCGTCAAATGTCCAAAACATGTCAAACATGAACTTTCTAATCAAGGAATAGAGTCCAAATGATCAAAACGAAATTACACATCTTTTCCTCGTAAAGGTACAAAGATAATTCTAATTTTGCTCCAGTCATTCCCCAGCAAGTTGTGGTGATATTCATCTCTGAAACAAAATACCAACGCCCCCAAACATGTATGTGAACACCATGCATAAAATCACTTGCCACAATCTTAGAGTGCAAAACACCTTGAGTTCTGCATTATAAGTGCTCAAAGAAAATGGATTACAGATACATTTCAGTGCCTGTCTGCTTAAGTCTACAAGCAGGTTAGGTGTGCATTTACATGTGCATCAAATTCACGCCAGCACCAGTCTCAATATCAGTTTCTACACAAGACTAGAACTAAAATTATTTGGTTAAGTTGCCACTGAACAGCAAATGGTTTGAAAAATCATTGCCTTCTTAAAGACTTATGCTATCTCTAGGCTTTCATGCGCAATCCAAATCGTTGAAACCTTTAACTGGGCAAGATAAATCCTATTATCAAAGTTTATCTCAATGATACATGAACCATTATAACTTCACCATTGTTTCATGTCCCTGCAACGAACGACTACCATAAATTTACTTTGGAGAAAATAAAATCAATGTTTGCCATATCAAGGAGAAGTTGAAAATGGTAATAGTTATTCAGTGAAAAATGTCATTTCTCAGAGTTTATATCCTTTTCCAACTATCGTGTGAATGTGATGTGGATTAACAATCTCATTTTGTGACTAAAAAGGACATCACATGTGCACTTATTTTCTTCAGAATCTTGCCTTTTATGCTGTTGAGTCCAATCCCAAGTTCTTTAAATCTATTCATAAAGTCTTTTCCGTCAGACATTTAGTAGGAGGTGAGGAGGATTTTATCATGAGTTAAATGTACCCCTTTGCTTTCTTACACCATATGTTATCACCAATATGTGTGAGCTCTTTAAAGAAAAGTGTAGTGCAATTATCTTTCTTCAACATGTATACATGGTATACATTCATTGCTATTCTGTCCTTTCCAGCTTATCTTTCTTCAAAATCAAGTCCAACTAGTACATTTTTTATCTGGCTAACAAAACCTAATTCCAAAGGCTAGCCCACAATACAAATAAAGGACTGAAACATGCATCCAAAGTTTCAGGCATTCAAATAGCAAATTAAACAAGTAAGCAAGATGTTGTAATTGTCATATCCACTTTTCTGTGATGCACCCCTGCAAAATTCATTGATTCAACTGACACGCAAACATTCCCAGATTAGATGAGATATGGACATAGAATCCACACTATTAACAAATATGTAAAGATCAACAAGAAGCCTACAACCTGACTCTGCAAGAAGAGTGTTTGAAAGAATGTGAGAGAATTATAATAATATGAATCAGAGTATTATATAACCAATTAATACCTTCTTGGCCGCATATGGTGTGGTGTCGCTCCACTTAGAATCAACAGGCGACCGTCCAAATGACTTCAATGAACTCAAAACCTTCAAATCCTCTCCATCATCACCCACAGAAGGTCTATCCTCAGTCCACCTACTATAGGGCGACTCATTATTCCGATAAACATTATCGTTGCCATTAGCATAGCCCTCCTCAGCCTCAGTCGACGACGCACCATTTCCTAATGTACTGTCAGGTGCCATCATCCTTTCATTTCCTGGTGAACCCACAAAACTGAAGTCCACCGGCAATGATTTGATCGAATGAAGAGATGGCGAGACCTTAGATTTCTTCTGTGACATTATTCTCAAAATGGGTCTTTTTCCTTATTTTGCTCCAATTCAATGAATTGTGCAATGATTGATAATTGGATCAAAAAGAAAACTTTTGCCTCCCTTTCTGTTCTTGCAAAGTGAATCAAACTTTAAGTAGAGGTCCCACTTACTTATCTGCCTAGCTTAATGAAGGGGACATGTGGCTACCAAATTGTAGTGACTCTTCACTAATCGGTCACACCATTAACGATCTCCCACCAAATCTTAAAACCACAATTAGTAGATATGTTCGACCCAAAACTTTACTCACTTAAAATTATTCAAAAAAAATGAAAAAAATAAACAAACTTCAAAAATATGAAAAAATAAACAAACTTTCCGAGCAGAAACGTGTAAAAATCTCGAGTAGACTTGAATTCCTCACGATAGGATAGGAGTCTTGAACCCAGGTTTTTGAAAAAAACGATTGTCAAGCGCCTTCAACAATGCCAAAATAATAATAATATTTACCAAACCTCGAAAACCCTCTTCCGGGACCCAAATTCAGATAATGGGTTTTCTTACTGACTTCCCCGAAGCCCCGATCGATCAAATTTCATGAAAAGATGGTAATTTGACAAATAATAATGCAGAAAATATTAGACAAAATGGAACGATAAAAACCCAACTTTAAACACCAGAAGTGCTTTCTGTACTATAGACAGAGAGAGACAGATGATTTGCGCTATGTGAGCACAGAAAATGGACAAAATTCCAGGGTGTGTGGAGAAATCAGCAGCTTCTTCGTTGCTAAGGCTTCAAGTATTTATGTTTCTCTCTCCAACTTTGGTACTCTGTTACCATTGGACAATTCAAAAGCACTGGATGACGGTGTGGCTCTGTAACCTCCATTTGAATTTTCAATTTTTAATAATAAACGAATACTTTGTCCGCCCTTTTTCTTTTTCTCTTTTTTTTCCCTTTATTTCGAGGCAGACACGAAATCTAGTGGCCAAACCCTCGAATAAAGAGTTCCGAGCCACCTTATTTTGGAAGAATGTATGTTGAAATAGTAGATTGATGGAAAATATATGGTTAAAAAAGAAGGAAAAATTATTGATGTGATAGAAAATATTATTTTATTGAAGAATGTGCGGTTGAAAAATGAGTAGAATAATGAAAATGAAAATGAGAATTTTAATGGGGCTCAAAGAAGGGCTCACCAAATTATTTTAGAAATCTATTGAATTTCATTTTATTCCAAATTGATTACTACCTTAAAATTCGTATTAAATTGGTCGATGCTTTCACATATGTTAATTTGACCTACGGAATTGATAGTGTAAGAATCTCGATATTTGCTTATTAAGAGTTTGTATGGGAGGGATTAAAATCAGATTAAAATTGAAAATATAGCCGTTATCATTGACTTTTATTAGACGAGTGAGATCCAATAACGGCTATATTTTCAATTTTAATTTGATTAAAAGCTCTCTCACACTCTTTTATTAGACGAGTGAGCCCCAATAACGACTATATTTTCAATTTTAATTGGATTAAAATCCCTCCCAAACAAGCTCTAAGTCGTGATGCTAGCTTTTTTATCATTCAAACTAATGGACAAGGTTGGAATGTCGACTAACAAGTAATTTTGCTAAAAAGTTAAGGATGATTATTATTTTGAACCATAAATCTTTAAAGAGGAAATTAGGGATTGGATTCCGACTTTCAGAAGTAAGGTTCAGAATTTTTAACTTTCTTAAGAGCATATTTGAGCCCATTTTATTACGAGAATATATTTTGGAATAGTAGATTGATGTAGAATGTATAATAAAAAAATAAGAAAATTTTTTGAGTTTGCATGTAATATTATTTTATCGAAAAATATGTAACTAAAAAGAAGAAAAATAAAAATATATTTAAAAATAATAGAGATCAAACAAGAGCTAAATATGTAAATTTGGATCTCGTTGATGGTTAAAATCACAAACAGCCTCAAGTTAGAGCATAACATTCATCTCCAATTACCTAATTTTTTTTTTTTTGCAATTTTAATGTTAACCAAATCAAAAAATTGACAACCGTTAGATGACGAGTAAATTGCGGAGGATTGACTGTCAATTAGGAAAAACATAAAGAGGAATTAAGCTCATGTTTGAGCCACATTCTCATTCTTCTAGTCATTTTCCACCAAGCATTCTTCAATAACATAATATTTTTCTTCACATCAATAACTTTTCCTTCTTTTTCAACCACATATTCGCTATCACATCACAAAAAAATACATTATTTCCATTTTAATGCGTATCAAACTCACTCTAAAAGAAGGGCGGTGAAGAGGGGATGCCACATGTTGTTTGGACACTTTTCAAACAATTATGCAACACAAACATGTTCAAAAAGAGAAAAGACGTGTATCGACACATGATTGGACATTTAAAAAAAAAAAAAAAAAAACTCAAACAGGTGCTGCCAAGTCAATCCGTTTTTTCCTTGCCTTTGAGCATGTTCAATCATCGTTACTGCTTTTAAAATTCAATGTGGTAAATGCTCATGGGTTATTTGATTAATTTTTTTTTATAAAAGTTATCGATCCGTAAAAAATTACGTACAACAAACATTTTCTAAAATTTCAACAGATAAAAATTGATCAAACTTATAATTGAAAACTAGATAAAATTATGAGTATTATGAATGTGTAATTTAAAAAAAAAATTCTCAAATAAGCCCTTACTAACTTGCTGGCTTCAAATGGGATCTACTATGGCTTCTAAGTTATTATTTTACAAGACTCTTGATTAAAAAAAATTAACAAATTTTGATAAGTTGATGAAACGCGTGGTTAAAAAATTGATAAAAATTGTGGGCCCCATTTTAATGTTAAAATTAATTGTTGGTTTTAACTTTTATTTTTAAACAATTTTTTAAGTGTTTCCAAACAAGCGAATCTATTTGCACTATGTGGATTTATTGCCTAATTTTTTTTTTAATTTTGTAATTGGATAAGATAAATTAGACTATGAGTATATATGTCATGAGAGAGAGAGAGAGAGAGAGAGAGTTTCTAACATTTTTGTAGATTCGAATTGTTTCACTTTATAATGCAAAATAGGGACACATTTTTTGTTATGTTCATGACTGACTCTCCAATTGATCATTTAGCCTTCAAAAGCCTAACTCAACTCGAGCAGTTCTGTTTGAACGACCACAACTCAAACTAGATAAGGTCAGGGAAGTCCATTTATATACATTATAAATCTCCGTTCGATGTACACTTTTTATAATAGATTTTGTAAAAAGTGATATTTTTTTTAAAAAAATGTGTAATTGAGAGAGAGAGAATATAAAATTATTTTATTGAGAGACCCCATAATTTAAAATAAGCAGAAAATATAATTTTAAAAAATCACGCAAAATCTTCGAACATGGACAATTCATTCAATCACTAAATCATCTGTTTGCAAATAAAGCTGAAATAAGATAAATTTCACAAATGAGGTCATTCCTAGCCCTCGTTTGATAAATATTGCACGATTCCAATTTTTTTTCTTATTTTTTAATCACACATTTTTCATCAATCTACTATTTCAAAATACATTCTTAAGCACCTAATCTGGTAATGAATCATAAATCATAACTCATCGGTGAGAATTTTCTCCTAACAAAAATTTGAAACGACTCTACAATTGTCACCGCCTGCATACACAATTTTCTTAAATTATGCTCGTTATGTCAAAATTCACACACTGTAAAATTTTACCATCGCTATTTATAAGACCGTCAAAATATGGCCACGCCTCCAGTTTTAAGGATATTTGGGTGATAAAAAAGTTTTTATTTTTATTCTTATCACTTCAAAATTCATGGTCACCATCTTCCATCGATTGGAACGTATGTTGTTACGGTTTTTTAAACTTTGATTTATTTTATTTGAGTTAGTCAAAGTAGTTGTTGTGAGTGATAGTCACGTGAAAGTTTTTGAAGGGAATATGCTCTCTAGTTTTAAGGCACGTTTTTTTAGATTAATCTGCATTTAAGTCCATGTCAAACACATTCTTTAATTTATTTATTTTTCCTCAAAACTCATTTTAACCATATATTTTTTCAAATAAAATAATTTTACAGATAAATTTTAAAAATATATTCTCAAAAAATAGGGACCAAACAGGGACGATGCAAGTAGTCAATAAATTATTTGACATTTTATGCTATTCGATATTTGAGTTATTCGAAAACTCAATTTAAAGTTCAAGATTCCTTCAAACGAACATGTTGTAATTATTTATTTCAATATTTCGATATGAATACGTTAGAATACATTTTAAATGTAACATCTACTCTAAAATTTAATGCTTTAAAAAAAAAAAACTGCATTAGTATTCAATCGAAAATAATTAAAGAAGCATTTGGTATGCATACCCTATTGATATAGAAGGTTAACCACGTTAAAAGTTAGCATTTTATAAAAAAATAAACTTGAATTAATTGCTCATTCATGATGTAACAACTTTGAACACGACCAATTGAGGCAAGTATTTGATGTGTTTTGATTGTGCCATGTAAATCAACTATGTTGAATATTGAGTGACGGTGAATTGTGACATGTCATATTAAGAGGATCGTACAATATTTATATTCATTCGTGTAAATTGTCAAAAACCTTGTAAGCTGTGGTAGCTACGTTACATGTCACACATAAAATTTGTTTGGTGCAAGTTTTGACAAAATATATAACACAATTTTTATAGCCACGAGAATCCACCAGTAGTTTGTCTCTCTTTGTCGGACATTAAAAGTTATTAAAAAGTTATTTTTTTCTATTCGAAGTAAAACATTCATTTAAGCTATTGCTCATTTATTAATCAAATATTTCGTAAGATCTAATATTATTTCTCTTAAAAAGTCATCGATAATTTTACTCGAACATTGACTTTAATCATCAAATTAAATGCAAATTAGAAAATATACATACCTTAACTTTATGTTTGTTCACTTTGTTGTGTATATGCTCGTAAAACAATATATACATTTTTAAATTGCTTTCAACTCAAATCGATTGTGCTTATCTTTTTGAACATTTTGAAATTAGAACCATGTAACAATTTTGAGCTTACTTGGCAATTTATATTCATCTCTTGATTGTTTGTTCAGTTCAAAAAGATTTTTTTTTTTAAATTACAATTTTGTCTATAACTTCTTAAAATTCTCAAATGAAGTACATAATGGTTTGTTAACAATAAAAAAAAATAATGTTATTCATCTAGAGTCTAGACGGCTATTAGTCTATTTGACATTGGAGTCACCGTCACATTTGATGATCATATAGGCTCTACATGAATAGCATTACACGACAAGTAATGATCTTATTTCTCCTAATTGTACGAAATTTATCATTTTCTCGGTCAAAAGCAAAAAATTCAATTTAACAACTTGGTCTTTAAAAAGCTGAAAATATGCAAAATGGCCCAAAAGTCAACCTTTTTGTAAATAATTATTTGAAGTCATTATAATTTTCTCATGAAATAATTTATCTCAGCTATCGCGATATTTTCACTATTTTCACTTCAATCCTCAAAAAATAATTTTCATATTTTTTTATGTTGAGCCTTAAACTTTTCAACTTAATGTTTCTGTTTCGCGTGGAAATCGACAATTGCTAACAATTAAAAGAAGGTTCAGACGATTGTGTAAGGAACGACAACCTCTCGAGACAAAGTCCAAACGAGAGGTGCTTTATTTATGAAGATTACAATTTGCAAGAAGCAAAATGCCTCCAAGGAGCACAAGCACACTGAATTCGCAAAGCAATTGAAAGTTAACAAAAAAAGAAACAAATAAAAATTACAGAATTATCTGTTTGAGAGTCGTTTGANTTATTAAGATTACAATTTGCAAGAAGTGAAATGCCTCCAAGGGGCACAAGCACACTGAATTCGCAAAGCAATTGAAAGTTAACAAAAAAGAAACAAATAAAAATTACAGAATTATCTGTTTGAGAGTCGTTTGATTGATCTGTCCCTCTTCCTTGTTCTCTTTTCTCTTTTATACTTTCTTTGACGGTTTTGTCTTGTAGAACCATTTAAAAACTGTTTATCGCCCTATAACTACCCACTCTCCATAATGTATGACTTGTCAAGAAACTACCGTCTTTAACTGCTTGCAAACGAGATTCCTGGATCGTGGAATGTGATAAGATTACTCATTAACCGTTTCAATAACCGTTACTTTAAAAACAATCAGAACGCTATGCTCGCCCAACTCTTGGGCGTCTCGCAGGCTCGAGCGATGATGGGCTTTGGCTACATAACTCTGTCTTGGGTTTTTACCTGGCCTCATTTAGGCCTATCCTTCAAATTCTCTAATTGGGCTTCATTCCTTGGACCATTTAGTTGGGCCTCATTTTTGTATGTCAACAGTTTCAAGAAATATTTCAACTAGAGGGGAGAAAAGAACTTGCCTATTTTGTTTTCCTTATTCACAAAACGCCCTACCCATGCAAAATTCAAGATGACAAGAAAATATGGTGTGCCTCTCTTTATGTATGCCTAAAGTGCGTCCCCAATTTCTAATTACAAAGGAACCGTCAATTTCAACATGGATGCTTTGATCCTAGTCCACATACTAGGCTTCGAATATCCCGTGACCATGGCATTTGGCTATAGCTCCAATATCATATATCTAGGGTTTCGATTAACGATGAAGATGCTCCACTCTATTACACTAGATTTTTGACCGTGTGTGTGGATCATCTTTTCCATTAGTAACATCTTTAGTGGGTTCCATTAGATATCATTATACCTCATCTTCTTTGAACAAAATCAATTATGCTAGTTTTCATATTCTTGTACCCAAAATCAAAATTACAATCATATCTGATCCGAACCTTCCAACAAAGTGACTCCATCATTAGAATTACCACTACCACTAGCTCCGTTGTTTGAACAATGGCATCCCTTGTATTGGTTATACAACTAATCTTGACTGAGTCTGATGATTTGCATAATCTTATACATTTTATCACCTCTTGACTTTAAACTTTAGTCCAATTTTATTTGTTTTTGTCAGTTTTAGGCTTCATTGTGGTCATTTAAATTTTATTTCAAATTAGAAGAAAAGGAAGACCCAAATGTTAGCAGCCCATCTTGTTGGAGAATAAAGCCCAATTTCTATGATGGCCCAATTGCTAGGTAATTATAGGATTGAAAGACCTATAAGAACCTGTGCAGTGTTAAGAGAGGAATAATTGAACTTAATGCTTTCTTGTTCTATTAATTTTATACTCTCGTGTAAACTAATATTCAAGAATTGATCCAATTGTCTATCAAAAGAAGTTTTTGGATGGTTTAGAAGGTCCTGCTAACAAGCTTAGAGAGTTAGTTTCTTTTAGTTAGAAAAGAAAATGCATAGTGAGGGACTAGTTGAAGTCAGTTTCCTAGAAGTTCTTTTTTCTCATTGATTCTTCCATTGAACAATTCCTTTGGTTTCCTTGTTTGGCTATTATTTTAGTTTGCAATTACAACCAATTTTAGTGATTTTTCTAGATAAAGCTGAGATTAGTATAATTTTGGTACTTGTCAAAAGTGATTTATCAATCCCTGAGGACGATACTCTTCTCATCACTTTACAATAAAATGATGATACTGTGCACTTGCAGTTTTGCACCGATACCAATGTACAACAAACTCCAACTTATATATAGGATTAAGCACAACTACTACAATCAAAAT
>CAIGRT010227471.1:0-16650 GCA_903798405.1 Fraxinus platypoda | reverse complement strand
TAAAAGTTTTAATACTTTACTCGTACGTAAACTTCTTAAGCTTAGTCAAATATTGCGCATAGGCCAAATATATAACATTCATGTGGGCCCCTATTGTTGGAGCATTTGACTATGACTTAGAGAGAACAAAAAACTGCCACCTTTTGTCGGCCACTAGCAACGAGAGCTCAATTTTACCATTCCATAAATTTTATTTTAAGGTTCGTTTGATAGCAGGAAATTCCATAGGAAATGTGACATTGGAGGAAAACGAATTCCACTTTGACGGTTTGATTGCAAAGTAAAAATGGAAATCGAATTTCAAAGTACAACCACTTTGAACTGCATTTTCTTTATTTTCACGAAAAACGAATTCATATGGGTTTGATGAGTTTTTATTTTCCAACTAACATTGAATTAGGGATGGCAAAAAAAAACTCGTTCAATCCGAAACCCGTTGGCCCCGCCTCGAATGGTTACTTATATAATTGGTTACTTGTTTTTTTATCATATTTTTAAAAAGAATATAAGTTGTTTTCAACAAATTGGTAAAAAAATTATAATATTTACTAAGTAAAGACTTTAAAAAAATAAAAGTAAAAAATAAAATTAATAAAAAATAAAAATAAAAATAAAAAATAAATGGGACGATAAATGAAGCAGGAGACCTATCCCGCCCCGCCCCGCCTCGCCTCACCTCTATTCCACCCCGTCTCGCTTTCAGCGGGTATGGGAATGAGGTAAAGAATCAAAAATACTTGACGGGACGGGGGTGGGAATAGCTAACCCGTCTCATTGTCATCCCTATATGGAATTAAAATTTCTTTCCACATTTGTCTGTCAAACGGACCCTTAGTAATGTGACTTTTCCTTGTATATAAAAAGGTTACTTATTTTAAATATTTGACTAAATTCATAAATAAGTTAAATTTATTTGTAAGTAAATATTTTGTTCACTACAATTTACATCACTTTTATTTTCTGTCAAAAATAAAACAAGAACTTTTATTTTAAATGTATTTATATAATATGACTATTTTCCTTATATATACAAGTACAATAATTACTTATTTTGAAAATATTTGACTAAGTTTTAAAAATAAGTTTTTATATTTACATAATAAATTAAATTTATATTCACGTAACTTTCATTTTCAAAATAAATTAGATAGACAACTTTGTTCTTGTTTAAGATGATAAGATAAGTGTTGTTTTTAAAATAAGTAGAGGAAAATGACCTTCTGGAAAGAAAAAAAAAAAAGCAAGGCTTAATAAGCGTGATTGATCATTGAACTTAAAGAAGGGTTTCAATTTACTCACTAAACTTTCAATTTGTTCTAAATTAATCATCTAACTTTAATATATGTTTTACGTTGGTCACCGAACTTTAATTTATTTCCCATTAGTCAGCCAACGATAAAAAATATTTCACATTGGCCACTGTATTAGTCTCATTGCAACTCAGAAATCATATACCCAGCATCAAGCTAAGAAGTCATCAAACCCATCAAATTTAGCATTAATTTTGAAAAATGGAGACGAATGCAATAATCAAAACTACTTTAATGATTTAATTAGAAGAAATTAAAGTTTAATGATCAATATGAAACAAATAAAGTTCAGTGACTGATAGGAGTTAATTAAATTTTAATGATTGACATGAAACAAAAGTTAAAAGTGGAATGACTAATTTGGAATAAATTGAAGTTGAGTGATCAGATTGAAATTTGCATATAAGTTCAGTAACCAATTGAATGTTTCGTCTTACCTTTAAAATTAAAAAATTACACCAAAAGTTAGATGTGATTGAATATGATAACATAATTGATTGTGCAATTATTGTTATTGTCATTTTGTCACCACTTACGGTCTATGGAGCCATGAAAGGGAAATTTCATTGAAAGTCCACAACTTATGTATTTTCTGCAAATGAACCCTCAACGTTTTAATTATAGACATTGAAATCATTAACTTTAAATGTTGTGGCAGAAATAGTCCCTATGACTAATATTCTAATTAATTGATAAATGTAAATTCTTCATAAAGTGTAACGTGACCACAAATAATTTAATAAAGATAATAAAAAAAAATAAGAAAAGGGAAAATACATTTTCAAAGGAAATGTGAAAAAAAAAAAAACAAATAATTCAATTTCTAGTAGACACAAGCAAAACTTAACTGAGCATAAATTGTATAGAGAAATTTAAGTTATTTTTCTTATAAACGGTAATATAACAAACATCTTCGGAAAAGGAAAATGAAAAGGAAATGTTATTAGAAAACATGCTATAGATATTAGATACAAAGGAAACACTCTCAGTCATACAACAAAAAATCCCAGGACAGGAAAATAGAAGCCTCATGAAGCAGAGTTAATGTAACCTAGTCAGCTCTTCTACTCTCTTCATTAATTCCTCCACTGAAACACACATTGCCTTAGAAATCTCCTCCATTCGATTCCGGCCAAGATCCAAGAACGACTCGATCAAATCGCCATCCAAAAAGTTCTTTGCATCAATAGTTTTCTTCTCATCGTAGAAAGACCTCCACTCCTCGTGGCCTAGTCTTCCCACGCCCTTTATTACTTTTCTTAGATTCGTTTGCAGTTTTTTCATGAAAACGTACTGCTCGTAAGGAAGAGAAACAATAACTCTTATAACACCGTTGACAGTGCCAAAAATGACAGTTGGGATCTGGCCAACATCAGAATCTGCTAATCGCATTACAAGAGAACCATGTCGGAATCGATGAACAAATTCACCGAGGTGATATTCGCCAACCACCTCGAGACGTCCACGTTCCTCATCAGTGGTACCTTCTGTTGACCCCGAAAATGTGATGCTGACATGGACAACAAATACTGGGCCACTCACACCAACTCAAGCAAATTTTGAGCGGAGTACCAGAAGAAAATGAGGAAAATGTGAATGCGGGAAATGCTTCACGACGTGAGACACGGGTGTTTGAGCACCGGAGGGTGAAATAAAGATGTTTGCGCTAACAACAATCATCAATCAAATGCCTACGATTATCCGCTAAAGATCAAACTAATAAATATGGAACAAGCAAGATGATATACGGAGAATTTTTTCCTCTTAAATGTGTGTGTTAGAAAAAATGCTCACAATACCCTTTTTGTGTTTCTTTTTAGATTTTTCCCCAAACGCCCTTTCCATTTACAAAAACTTCATATTTATAGTGACCTAATCTCCTTGACTAAGGCATCGCATCACTATCGTCATACAATAAATACATTAACGGGTCAGCTGTCCTATATATTAGGATGACACACCTGACATTTTTTATTACAAACATTACATCAATCATTCCTAAAGATTGTCAACAAATCTTATAAGAGACAACTTCAGCTTCAGGAGCTTCGGATGAACTAAGGCCTCGGTTGGGAGAAACTTTGTATCGATCTTTTGTGTGAAGAGCTTCGTCTTCTTCTCTGACTTCTTTAGGTAGCACTTCGACATAATAGAAAGCGTTCGACCATTTAGGCAGTGCTTCGGCACAATAGCTTCAGCCATTCATTTGATCTCTTTACATTTGACCAGTTGACTTTTCTTTCCACGTGGATTGCTACGTGGTGTTTTGACTTAAGCTTCGGTGACGAGGCGTAACAATAGTCCCCCAAGTTTAAGCATGATTATTTATGTAATGTATGGACTTGTATGTATAAAAATTTTGTTAGGGGGTGATTTTTACCACGCCACAATAATCTGTCAATTCTAAGTATAAATATTTATATTATAGTTAGAATTTAAATGTACCAGACTTGCATGAATTACCTGTTAATGTTGTCCGAAGCTGTCTACATTGAGACATCTCACTTTCTGGAACAATTTTGAGGAATATCGACAAGGCAAGTTAAGTCTGAGGCTGTTTTATCCGGAGTACCTTTATACATCCAAAGCCTTGTCCGAATTGGTTGAGGTGAAGGGACTATGTCGCTTGCTGATGCTTCAATTCACTAATTACGAGGAGCCATGTTTTCAAAACATTTGGGGTCCACGAGGCGTTGTCATTATTTCAAATGATTTGCTTTTTTGTACATTTTCAAGAAAAAGCAATTGAAGCGGTTCATCTTCCCATACATACAACCGTCACCGCATTTAGTGCGCAATGATGGTTGTTGTGGACACATCCTGCGAAGATTAGGCGCATAATAGCGCGTGACGAAAACATTCTGATTTGGGCCGTAGAAGATGAAGCGACAAATGGATTGAGTAGCTCAGATTTGAAACTCAAATAAACGGTCAGATGGTCTAGGTCGACATCTAATGACTAGGATTAAGAGCTTCCGCCTATAAAAGGCAACAGTTTATGGCAAAAACTCACTTTGCCTTCCACGCAATTAGCATTCATATTTTCCAAAATCTCTTATTCTCCTTTGCTTCTCCTCGCATTCATTGTTTCCAATGATTCTCTTTCACTATTCTTCCATTTGATTCGTAAGTATTTTAAAACTTTAACTTCTAAAAATCAATGGCATTTTCACACTCTACTAAGGAGATGTAGATCTTAGCGAAGTATCTACTGAGATAGGCGTACAAATAAGTAATACGGTCGACCAGATTCGAGCCATCCAAGCGAGGCATAATGTTTTACCTTCCGGGGAGGGTAGAAGAAACGACAGAATAGCTTGAGGGCAGCTAAAATCCCTTCAACCGTAAATCCATCACACTTAGCAAACTTGGGGGAAAATATCGTATCCCCTACGACGTAGAGCTTTTGTCCCCCCCACTTTTGATGAGCGAGCCTGTTTTCCTAGACATTGCATTGATGTCGTGAGTTTCTTTTGAACACAGGCCTTCGGCTGCCCATCCACCCATTTTTTAGAGCTGTCCTGAGGTTGTATGTGCTGACTCCCACCCAGCTCGTCCCCAATGCTTGGGCCCAACAACTGAGAACCTATTTTCTGTGGAAAAGACTTCCCTTGGAGAGGACAAGCCCCTACATGTCTTTCAAACCATTTTCCAAACCCGAGTCCTCAGAAAGAGAATTCCAAAGGGTGGTATTCCTTATGTCCGTGGGGCTCACATTCTCCCTTTGTCTTGGGCATTCCCTCTCCATGAAAGGACGGAAGGAGACGTGATTTTGGGTGAGGGGGAAGTGACAGGAATATGAGGGTGACACAGTCCCCCATGTGAGAGTTCCGACCTTCTACTTCGAAACCCGTGAGTGTTGTATCTGCCTTTTGATTTCCAAGTATCGATGATTCCGATGTTAACCTTTTTTCTGATGTCTTGCAGGGTCTGTTGAACGGTTCAAGCTTAGCCAAAGTGAGTGAGAGTTCTTGCTAACATATACCGCCGCCCCTTATCTTCTCGTGAATTTGACCGTCTGATCCTTTCTAGACGATTTTTTGAAGAATTCTGTCTAATGGCCCGAAGAGGTACTGTTCCTTTTACAATAAACTTTATTTGCTTGTTTGCATAATTATTGCTGACCTTGTCCTTTGCCTTTGCAGAAAATTTTGAGAAGAGGAGGCACCCCACGCGTGACATGGCCACTACACTGGCTGCCACATCCACCTCTAGGAATAAAGGGCAGAAGCTCTCATCTGTTGCGGCCAAACAGATGAGGGACCAAGTGGAAAGGGTCAGTCGTGAAGCGACAACCCAGAAGGGGACGGGCGACCTCCCGTGAAGGATAAAGGGAATAAAATTTTCACTCCTCAAGTCCCTCCTATATAACGAAGAATTAACAATTTCGACCTTTCAAAATTTTGATTATATTATAATATTTTCAGTATCTCTTGTGACTCTTCAGCCATCAGAAGAATAACTAGCAAAATATAACAAATTTGCCACATATTTGAAATTTAGGCACATTATCTTTGCTACTACTTTGATTCCGTATTTGCAATAGTTTTTCTTCATAAGAAAGCTTTCACATTTCTGTTCTTGTTTATAAGTGATTAATTGGATTAAAAAACTAAAATAATGAATCATTATTCCACTATAAATATGCTTTATAAGTAATCATGGCCCACATCTTAGCTGGTATCTTTTTTAATTAATTATTGATCTTTTCACGATAATTTAGGTTGCCAGAGTGCTAATCCTTCATTATTCCCAAAACCCAAACAAATTCAACCATTCCTATGAAAAGTCCTAATTATTTGTTAACCGAAAAGATTATTAGTAGGAGAGTTAAGAACATGTTTGGCTTATTAGATCAAACGTTTTATTTATAATAACTTATTAATTTGACATTAAGATCATAGTTATTCTAAAAACAAGAAAGGAACGGCTCGAGGAATTTCAACAAACATACTTACATCATGTGTTTGAGACGAGATGCATTTATTTAACTCGCTAGATGGTCCAAGCAGTCTATAAACTCAACATGCACATGAAACTTTTGCTATTTAACTCGCTCGATGGTCCAATTTTTTTGTTATTCAATTATACATAATTTGCCCTTTTCAATTTTCAAATTTACTAGCTGTTTCTTAAAAATTGGAGGTACATGATCGCTTTGTAGTTACTAATTTTTGAAAGGAATGCAATTATGGCCGATGGAGGAAGAGAGACAAAACCCGCATATTGTGATGTAAGACGCTCCTATTATGAATAGGATAGAAGTTAGTTATTATTTAGAATATGATTTTTCTTTCTTTTTAGGATTCTAATTTTCTTTCGTTTTAGAATTGAAGTTTAGTTTCCTTATATTGGTAAAATTAGGAGATTATTTTTTCTATGTAAACAAAGGATTAGTACACTTTTCAATTTACAAATTCATTACAATCAAATTGTTCCCTAAATATTTTTTTAGCTTTACTACTTTCTTCTAGATTTCAAGAAACCAATTTCGCTTCTGCACCATATCGTACTTACGAGCATGGATGGGAACATGGTACCTACAAGCACGGAGGCGCGATCATGTCGTTGCCAAAGATGAAGATGGTAGTTGATAGCGGCGACGAAAGATGTATGGTGTGCTTGGAAGATATTCCTGTGGAGACAATGGTCTCGAACCTGCCATGTTCACATATTTTTCACACCAATTGTATTACAGAATGGCTCAACATGAGTCATCGATGTCCCATTTGTCGGTTTGAGATGCCCAAAGCATTCAACAAAACTAAAGAGAACTGGATCTCAAGCTTGAATGACGTAGACTAGTTTTAGGTTTATAAGGTCTCGACTCGGTTGCTACTAATTTTCAATTTGGAGTTTTAGCCATTACTGAAAGCGACACCATTTCTCTTTAAGCTTTTCCAGTTAGATATGGAGTATAGAATTGGCCTATTGTAAAGATCACGATACTTTAGTTGGGCTGGATCATGGGCACAACGGGCTCCTACTTTAATGGGCTTATGTAGAATTGGCCCAATAAAGATCATTAAGAAGCCTGTAAAAACAGCTCTCTCTCGGCCCATCGCAATGTAACATTCTTAAAATATTCACTTCTCTTAATATGATTAATATTTTGAGATGGAATTCAAAGACTCAAAAATACCACATGATGTGCATTTACCCTTTCCAATAACCTTTAGAGGTTCAAGTGAAAACAGAGTTTTATGTATACATTTGTTAAGTGTTAACAAGCATTTAACTTAACCGCGAGCCTATTTTCTCACATGATAATAAACTATAAAACATTGGAGAAATCGAGTCTGCCGCACACCTACTTGTAACTATATGCTCATCTGCCTTAGATCGGTAGTTGCACATTGACAAGCTCTTGGGATAACAGAGAAAAGCATCAAAATATTCCTGATTAATATCAAGACCCTGAACAATCACTGCCACTTTGGAGCTACTTGCGAGCTACTCCATAGACATGGGGATTTATTATTGACGCAGTAGATAAAACAACCTCATTAATATCAAGACCCGAAAAGCCAGCTTTAGCTATACTATTTCCCGTATTCCTGGTGAGATGACACCCATCAGCAACAGTCTGCTGCAACGGATCAAGAACCCCCTGTACGAATCTACGAATTGTCCCATCTGCCAATAACAAAACAGACCTCAGCGAGAGGATGGCAAGGGAATGAAGAAGTTAGGCATGAATTCAGTACAATTAGAGATTTGATTTATTACCTTTTGCAGCAACGTGTTCCACAAAAACATAAAAACCGCCTGGCTTCAGCACCCTCTTTACCTCTGAAAACAAAGATATATCGTTAAATTAGCACCTAAGGTCAAACAGGAGTGAGATAGACAAGCAGTTTACACCTTACGCATTTTTTTTTTTAACATCTTTCACATGTTCTATTATTAACGTAGAGCGACGACAATCAATATGTTATCTCAAATAGCTTCGAAGTAAATACAAGATCCTATTGCTGATGTTAATTACTTGAATTGCAGTTCTCTATTACAGAACATGGTATGCTTTATATACCAGATAACACAATTTAGGACATAACTATTTTGTTTGTCAATTAGATGTGTCGTGAAGGATATTTTTTACCATTTAGCTTTTCTGGAAGTCCAGATTTTCTACATTTACAGCTTATGATTTCTAACATGTATACCTTGCAATGCCATATCAACATCTTTTACAGAACATAGAACAAGTGTTCCAACAACCGCATCAACAGAAGCATCGTCTAGTGGCAAAGCCTCTGCAACCTGCATAACATTAACAAATTCAGCCAAAACTTTTTGGCACCCGTGTTTCTTCAAAGAAAGATCATCAATTCAACAGAATCAATAAAGAATCAGTCTATCATTGTTAAGTTTTATGGTAAGAAGAGAAAAGACCAATGTACAGGAAGTGTAACAACCACGGACTTTCTCCATCTTGCCCTTTTTTCATCAGTTTGGGTCCATGACTATTCCGAGTATCATTAGCTTATGTACTATCCTCTGGAGGGGCCCGATGTAGATTTTAATTTCCCATTCCTAGTTATTCAAACCCATTACATCCCCTTAAGTAGAACTTGAGGTTAAATGATGGTACCAATTGAGCAACTTGCCCAATTAGTACTAGGACATGAAAGAAATCCACGTTGGGGCCCAACCTCCAGTGGACAATACATATCCACAGAATAGCCCGTATTGTAGGGGAAAGTACGTGCTCATTACAGAAAGCATCAACCTACTGACCAAATATGTAAATGTTTTACAATGACTGTTTTAAGGAAATGATATAAACATAGAACTTAATAAACCTCAAATTAATATCATGGCATTTCGAGGAAAAATACGTACTGCTTGCATAAAACTGAAATTCGAAGGTTGAAGCCCTGCAGCCTCTGCGGCCGCCACTGCATATTTCTTCATCTTGCTGATCGGATCAATGCCAAACACGTGGATACCCGGGTCATTTGCATAGTATTTCAAATTGGGACCAGTTCCAATTCCAATCTCCACAATTTTTTCGACGTTCCCTCTCAAGTTAGAAAAGAGTTTCGCCTTATAACCTGCAATCTTACCATATACCGGCACAAATCAATTCAAGGTAATTATAAAAATCCAACCTTAAATAATAACATAAAAATCGAACAAGTTGTTCCAAAAAGGTCCCTAACCTCTGCTTCATAAGATACCGTTGCCTTGTCCAACGCAAATGCATAGAACTCCTCGTACCATTCTGGCCTAGGAGGATGAATCCTATTCAACATTTCCTGCATTAGTTATATAATTTTTTATTTCTATAATCCTACCAAAAAATAGGGTTTTCTATGTAGAAATCACCAGCCGAATTCATCGATTCTTGTGGAAAATTTGAACCAATTGTGTTATACTAGGAGCAGCATAGAAAAATGCAAAAATCTGAAACTTTCAACTGTAAATTAACTCAAATACAGTACTTAACTGCCAAATTACAGCAATAAGAATCGAAATAGTACCATGGGATCATTTTTATCCAAGGCAAATGACGGATTGATGGGCAAAAATCCTGTTCCCAGTACTGTTTCCAAAAAATTTCTTCTGCTACAACAAGAACAGAATCTTCCACCGCTACATACCAACAAATCTGGTGTTCTTTTCTTTGATTCTTCTGGGCCAATGTCTGAAATTGAGGAAAATCTGCTCCTAACACTTTTTAAGGTTGTCGTTTTAGTACTAGTGGTGGGATTGATGGAGAGACAGGTACCCGGATTGGGAAAATTAAGAATCATCTTAAGATGTTTCTGGCTTTACTCTCTGGTTATCTGTTTCTGTTTTTGCAATTCTTAAATAGTAATTTTGTTTAATTTTTTGAGAAATTTTGTAGGAACCCTGAGGTTTTCGTAATTCCATTCAGACCACAAATATATCTCTTTGGTTTTTTTATTTTTTATTTTGGACTTTGTCATAATGTAATTGTCGAAATAACTTACTTAATTGTATATTTTCTCCATAAAAGTTTTAATACTTTACTCGTATGTAAACTTTTTAAGCTTAGTCAAACATGGCACATAGGCCAAAAAATAAATAATATGTAAGTTCAATTTATTTTTTGAAAATATTTGAATAAGTTTTAAAAATAATTTTTTATATTTACGTAGGAAATTAAATTTATATTTACGTAACTTTCATTTTCAAAATAAATTAGATAGACGACTTTGTTCTTGTTTATTGATAACGAAATATTTGTTAAGTGCCTGCCTTGGAGTGATTTTAAGTTGCAAAATAAGTGATTTTTTTACCGTTGATTTGTGCAACGGTAAAAAAATCAAACAAAGCTTCTGTATTCTGTGTCTGATGTGTCAGACCAAAACAGACAAAAAAATCAATTCTTAATTTCCAAAACCATGCCCAGACAGCCCCTAAGATGGTAAGATACGTGTTGTTTTTAAAAAAAAGTATTGTACTTCGCACTTAACATTAAAGTAAAGGAAAATGACCTTCCGGGAAAAAAATAAAATAAATAAAATGTAAAGCTTAATAAGCGTGATTGATCATTGAACTCAAAGAAGGGTTTCAATTTGTTCTAAATTAATCATCTAACTTTAATGTATGTTTTACGTTGGTCACCGAACTTCAATTTATTTCCCATTAGTCAGCCAACGATAAAGTTTATTTCACGTTGACCACTGTATTAGTCTCATTGCAACTCAGAAATCATATACCTAGCATCAAGCTAGGAAGTCATTCAACTCATTAAATTTAGCATTAATTTTGAAAAATGGAGACGAATGCAATAATCAAAACTTGAATGACTGAATTAGAAGAAATTAAAGTATAATTATCAATACGAAACAAATAAAGTTCAGTGACTGATACGAGTTAATTAAATTTTAATGAAACAAAAGTTAAAAGTGGAATGACTAATTTGAAATAAATTGAAGTTGAGTGATCAGATTGAAATCTCCATATAAGTTCAGTAACCAATTGAATTTTTTGTCTTAAACATTTGGAAAAGTTGCGTTAGATTTGATCGAATATGACAGCATAATTCATTATGCAATTATTGTGATCGTCATTTTGTCACCACTTACGGTCTTTGGAGCCATGAAAGGGAAATTTTCATTGGAAGTCCGCAACTTATGTATTTTGTGCAAATGAACCCTCAACTTTTTAATTATAGACCTTGCAATTAGGGATGGCAACGGAACGGGGCGGGGCGGGGGGGGGGGCCCCCCCCCCCCCCCCCCCCCCCCCCGCTCTGCCCCCATTGCCATCCTTACTCTCATTTCCTTAATATAAACATTAAGTTCTCAAAACATTTCTAACTTGATCTAACCAAATTAGAGTTGGCTCAGGGATTAGATGAATCAAGCGATTACCTAAGGCCTTCGATTTTCAATCGAAGATACAAATTTTATATATTTATACATTTTTAGTTTTTTATTAATAATTTTTTTGGTAATTAATTATAGCAAAAAATAATTACAGATTGTGAATGATTTTTAGGTAGTAATATTAAATTATAAATAGTTCAATAAATGTAGCCCATGTTTGCTGTTTATTATAAAGAGAAATTGGCGAAAAATGATGTAGTAATTTTTTGGAGAATGTGTAATTAAAAATGGAAAAAAAATTGATTTACGTAATGATTATTTTATTATGTGAATATGCGGTTGAAAATGAGTATAAGAAATAAAGAGTTTTAATTTAAAGAGAGTCAAACATGGGCTACATTTATAAAATAAAATTCTATAGCGTACGAAATAAAAGTTAAAAAAAATGTCTTCTAAGTAATATTATAAGAAAAGAAAAAAAAAATATTTTTTCTTATTTTTCAGTAAGTTATAAAAACATAGAATCAAATTGCTACACAAATGTGGAATGAGACTTACTTTATTATTTTAATTTTCTAAATGTGTTTATTTCTTCTACTAATATTTAAGTCCGTCATTTAATCAACTTGCTGTTGAACTGTTTGTTGAAATCTTATAATTTACAGTCACATTTTATAATTCTCAGTTCAAGTCATTGTTTTTTCTTTTTTCTTTTCTACTTTTTTTCAAGTCGATTTATTATTTATTTGTATTTAATTTTTTTTGTCGAAATAATACCGTAAGATTCATCCAACTTAATGTATATATTACTTGACAATGTATAAGCATAAAATTATTATATTTTACCGAATATTCAAATTTATTGAATAAAATATTATAAATTTTTTTTTTTAAAAAAAAATTCTAAACTAGACATGTTTTCATACTTTTATTTTGAGAAACATTTTTTTGGTAAAGACAAATCAAATGTATTTCTGTAATATCTCCAAACAGACTCTCAAAATAGAAAATTAAATATGAATTCAAAACTAAAATGTGTAACATATTTATTTGTTTTNAACTAAAATGTGTAACATATTTATTTGTTTTAATTTAATATTCATTATGTGTTCATTCACGTAATCAAACTTATTTCTTATCAAATACAATCGACATTGTTCATAAATGGTCGACTGTGAAATTTAAACTCGAAACCTCGTGATAGTACTTTGTGGCCTGTTTAAGAGTTTTGAGGTATCGATTTTATGGATTTTTTAAAATCGATTTTGGGAGTTTATGAGGGGTCTAATTTTGGGTGATTTATAGTAATAGTTTTTAAAACAGTTAAACTCATACTAGAGAGTTTATTGCCCTACATATCTGAATTTTTTTTAAAAGAATTAATTTAATATATTCTCTTAGTGAAATTTTCAAATTACAAAATCCTTATATAAATTCTTTTACTCATAAGCGATACTTTACTTATAAGTTACTTTTACATATAAGTTCATTTTTAATTTAAAAAGTGAAATATTTACTCATAAATAAAATTTTGAGTTATAAGTAAGTTTTTACTTATAAGTAAATTTTACAATTACAAGTTAACTTTGTACTTTTAAATAATTTTTAGTGTTTATATTTTGCAAGTGAATTTCTATCTTATTGGTAGTATTTTTACTTTATAAGAAATTTTTTAAATAAAGGTAAATTTTGTATCTTATAAGTAATTTTATCACTTATAAGTAACTTTTTTAATTATAAAATTTTTTTTCTTATAAATAAAATTTTAGTTAATATATTTTTATTTACAAGTTATTTTTGAAAATAATTATTTTATAGATGATAAAAGTAGAAGAGAATTTAAGAAGTATTCAAAATTCACCGATTTGGTTGATTGAAAAATACGGTCAAAATTAATTATACAAAATCAAAGCCTAAAAAATTAATAGACACCAATTTTCTTAACATCTAATAACAAGTGTCACACAAAATAGTCAAAATCAGCGAAAAAAAACTCTCAAGCATGCCCTTAATCGTTGGATAGGATATTCTTACAACTCTTACAAATATTATTTACTTGATATAGAAAAGTCTTGTGTAACATGTAATTAACTAATTTAATAATATTAATATTTTTTTGAATTTTGGTTTAACCGTACAAGTTTAATTGTGTATCTACAGGATTTTGGCAAAAAGTGATATCGGGTGTTGATGGCCACTTCATTTGATGGGAATTCAAAAAGAAGAAGAAAAGAAAAAAGATGCGAATCACTTCTTTTGTTATAAAAGAAGAAAAGCAGATTTCTTTTGTCTAGTTTTATATTACACTATTTCTTCTTTTGTTAATAAAACGATTTTGCAACATTTAAATCATAACTTATAGAATTGTTAGCAAGTCGTGGTGGTGGTGGTGGCGGCGTGGAGGGAAGGGGGTGTTGGTGGTGTAAGTGTTATTCCCTAGATTCAATCAACTTTGGATATAAACACTTTTAATATATAATTGATACATATTTATGGTAAGTTCTATTATTTAATTGAATTAATATTCTAATAAATTAAATAATAGAATCCGTAGATTCAAGTTTTGATAATTTGTTAATCACAAGAAGTTGTGATTGTGATATACAAATTACATATGATTGAATCTTAAATAGTATGTGGTCGTAAGTAATAACGAGATACGGATATCGTTATTACGGATGGACAATTACATGTGACATTTCTTATTTGTGAAGTAGATGATCTCACAACCTAAAGTGTAGTGGCACTTAAATGAATACGTACATGTTTATTATAGAACAAAACATTGGAGACCCATTTGGGAGATTTTACATGGATAACTATCAGAGTGTCAGTGGTTAATCTCTAACTTTCGGTAGTAAAATTTGTCATTTGACTTGAGGTCATCATAGTGCCTATATGATGACAGTCATACTTTGGTGATGTTGGATGTTGTTCTGCCAAGGGTCGCTAACACGAAATCGTTCGAATATGTCAAGAATCATATGAAGGTTATGAATAATCAATAGATGATTCGTCACTCTTAGATAGTAAGAAATTATGATCTACCTTTCATTCAGTTAAATTAATAATGGAATCGTTGGCCAATGTGTACTCATAAATCGAAAACTCATTTTCGACTTATGAGTTCACATTGGCCAAGGATTTCATTATCAACTTAACTGGACAAAATGTAGATCATAATTTCTTACTATCTAGGAGTGACGAATCCTCTATCGATCATTCACAGCCTTTATATGATTCTTGACATACCCGAACGATGCNGTGTGTTTGGTAGGGATTTTTGGGGGAAGAATTGATTTTTGAATAGTGATATGATGGGAAATGTGTGGTTGAAAAAGAAGAAAAAAGTATTGATGTGATGGAAAATATTATTTTATTGAAGAATGTGCGGTTGAAAATGAGAATTGATTTTCAAAATCACCACCAAACAGGCTCTTAATAGTGGGGTGAAAGATATGATCGATAATTGCGATTGACACATATTCATATTTTGTAATTAATGGGATCATATTGACGAAATGATTATAGTTTCACGGTAAATGAACAAATTTGACTTTGTCATACCACATGACATTTTTCGTCACATGTATTACCATAACAAATTGGTAGATGTTAATTTGGGATGATGTATGTGAATTGATGATAAATTAAAAGAGGTATTTTAATTTATCGATTTGGATTAGATCAAAATAATAATTCACGTCGTTAGATATTGTGATCAGGAATTTAATGACTCACAAACAAAGGGAAAACTAGAAGAATGAAACTAACCAATTAATTAATTGACAAGTGTTGGAGAATTAATTAATTAATTGGGTAACTTGTTAATATTTCGAATTAATTAATTGGATTAATTAATTCATTGACCAAATTTAATTAATTCGGATTAATTAAATATTAGACTGGTTTAAGTTTAAGAGACGTGTCAAGTCCACTTGAACTTATATTAATAAGCCATTAGGGTTTCAGAAAAATAGAAGAGAACACAATTCATATTCTTGATAGCACAAGAAAAAGGAAACATTAATTCTCTCGTTCTTGTTCTTTGTATGGATTTCCATTGGAGGTGAACAATTGGACAGCTGTGGATTGTAGATCCAAGATCAGCAGAGGAGTTTGGAGAATCTATAAAAGGTACAACTTATATCACATTTTTTTTTTAAATACAAAGAAGATTCTTGATGGGAATTGAAATTTGTTTTATTTACCACTATGAATGTTAAGTAAATTTCTAACAGTGGTATCAGAGCCTACTTTGTGCTTATTAGAAAATATTTTTTCTTGATATAACAATCAAAAGTTGATTGTTGATGTTTTTCTTGAATCTAGTAATTTAGAAAAGTTAATTTTCATCTTCAAAAATTTGTTTTTGAAAAGAAAATCAATTTTGAGTCGAAAATTAGGGTCTGAAACGGGTGGGCCAAAGGCACTGCTAAAGGCAGCAGTGGTCGTCAACGTGAAGGCATAGGAAAACAGCATCGCTTCCTAGCGGCGACTACATTTCAGCAACAGGCCCCCGTGTGAATAACGACACCAGTCGTCGATGTCAACTGGAGCGCTGATTTGTCGCTGCTATTGTTGTAGTGAAATCGCTGTTCCTACGTAGTTGCACACGGTTCGCTGCTGCTACAACGGCTCCATGCCCTGCCGATATGCTGCTGCTGAGTACAGCGACGACACATGCTGTGAAAGCGTCTGCCAGTAGCCGATGCCGCCTAAAGGATATTAGGGTTTACATGTGGAGTATTTGGGGACGGGGGCCTCATATGAAATTTGTGAAATTTCAAGCCTCGGATGCAATTATGATGAGAGGGGTCAAGTTGCAATTTTATAACAAAGACCTGTCTTGCAATTTTCGAAATTGAAGTACTTCTTTTTATTTTTAAAATTGGGGTGAAAATGCAATTTCAAAATGGTTTTCAATTTAATTATTAATGAATTTCAAAAGGGTTTGACCCAACTTTTAATTTTGACCCAAGTTTAAATTTTATTTAAAATTGACGATTTTATATTATTGTTAAAATTAGATTTTA
>CAIGRT010227454.1:0-10410 GCA_903798405.1 Fraxinus platypoda | reverse complement strand
TTTATTTAATTAATTTGTTAATTTGTTTAGAAAAAAATAAAATAATTTAATTAATTCAATATAAAAAATAAAAAAAATTATTTAGTTTCGGTTCTTATTCGGTTCTTCGGTTCTTGGTCTAGACCCGAGACCCGACCCAAATCCATCGGTTCTCGATTCGGGTACCCGTTCGGGTATTTAATTTATGAAGAATCGCTCGGTTCGATCCGGTTCGGTTCGGTTCGGTTCGGTTCGGGACTTTTGGACACCCCTAGCCCAAACTAGAAGTGGATACTAATATGCTAAACATTGAACGTTGTTTGATGACATATTTGCAGTCGATTAAGAAAGTGTTTAAATATATTTTATTTATTCTATTTCTGCTAGATATTAGGAAAAAAATTTGTTAGCTTAAAAAAATGTTATTGATAAAATTGAACCCGAACCCGAACTTACGTGGACCCAAATGATTTCATTTACGAAATATCCGAAATGTAATGGATTGTTTGGAGACCAATCCACCCAATATGCAGACCTAGATTCAAATTTGGGGATTGCTAACTATAAAATTTCTGGGGTCAATTTCTTAATTCTGATCAGTTGAGGGATAATTCTTTGGTAATGCCATATCTGATTCCTTTCGTGGTAGACAGATAGTTAGGTGGATGGGGTTAGGTATTTGAATTATTTGTTTTTGATAAAGCAAATGCCATTCACAATCTTCATTTTATATGATGTTTTAAGTACTCTTAATTTTAGGCATCAATCAGTCGGTCCATTAAGTAATTTTATATGTTACTTCATTTTCTCCCTATCTTTTTCACAATTCTATGGATATTCAACTGCAGGTGGGTTTTTTCTTCAATTATATTTTCTTCCTTTCAACGTCGAAATTAGTCAAAAATTACGAGTCCCATGTTATAAAGATAGTCAATAACCTCAATTTTACGGCATAACAGTTCTCAATCCTCTTTTTTATTTTTTTTGACGACGAAATTGGTACACTAAAATGGGCATGACAATCAAAGGAATGTCAAATATGTTGAATAAATTTGTTTGGATATCACTAAATTAACGAAGTAAAATTTTTAAAAGTTGGTAATTGGTATTCTTCACATGCTATTTCTCAATTGTTGTATTCAAAATTTCAAATAGGCGATAGCTCGTGCATATATTAAAAGATAGCCCATTTGGAACGGAGTCGTCAACAAATTAAAAGTCAAGAAAAACAAGCACACATCAAATTGATAGTTAGTGAAAACCTCAATTATTGAAAAAAAAAATGTTAAAAGATTACTTTTGCTTTTATTTTTATTATTGTGTTCTTTTGAAAAAGCTTATTTATGTTAGCTTCCTAGAAAAGTTCTTTTAGTTCGATCAAACATTTCCAGAAACATTATTCAAACATATTCACAAGCAACTTCTTAATCTTAAAAAAAAATTCTTGAATTTTCAAAAGCATCTAAACCGTGCTCTTAAAATAATTATTTCTTATTTTAATAAATATAAAATTGTTTGTATAATTTTTTTCCGACTATGTTACATATTTATAACTATATAGTTAACTAAATAGATGTGCACAAACCAATATTTTAAGTTTTGATTTATATCTCATTTTTGAAAAGAAAACATTTAAATCTTAATTGTATAGTTTAAAACTAAGGGTGGGTGTAATTTCCACAAGGTCAAATTCATTTAACTACCACACAATATTAGTTTTATAAATAATATATGGTGTTTATTTATTCAATATTTATTAGAAATTTGCTTTGTAATATTAGATCAGAATAAACGGTATAATAAATTAAATTTTAATTTTTTTCACTTTAATGTTTTCTTTTCAAAATTAAGCTTTAAATGTTTTCTCTCTATCGGAGCCGGACCTCTACACGAAGAGGCGTGCTGCTGTGGTGGAGGTGGTGCCGCTAACAAAGCACTGCTCTGGGCTATTTGCAGCGCCACTTGACGTGTTGTAGTGGCAGTTCCCTGGTGTTGCAACGGCACAGACATTACAGTGTTGCCTTCATGGAAGAAAATAGGGGAATGACATATTAAAATATAGGTGTTTCTTAGTGGCATATGACACTGGAGAAATCGATATCAAGAATACAGTGCTGTGAATTTGATGAAGTCGTAGTAACGAAAGTGGCGGTTCAGAGATTTTTGGTGGGGGTAGTGTTGTGGAGATGGAGATAGAGGAGATGATAGTTGTGATTTTGGTGGGCCGTGATTGTGAGATGGTGATGGCTATGGTCGTGGATCGACTGCTGCGATGGTGGTGGTGTTGGTGGTGGTGGTGGTGGTGGTGATGATATTGGCTGCGGTGTTTGAGATATTGTCGTCGAGAGGTGGTGGTTCTGGTGGCGGTGGTTTCGACGGCAATGCGGCGGTGGCAGTGGTGACTAGTAAATTGGTTAATGTGTGACCAGTAAACATTATGTGACCAATAAAATAAATAAATTGTGACCAATAAATAATGCGTGACATAAAAATATGTTAATTTGTGACCAATAATTTGATAATTTGTGGTCAATTAATTTGATATTTCGTGACCATGAAATAATTTGTGATTTGTAACCAAAGAATAATATATAACATATTAATTTGATAAATTCGTGATCGTGAAATAATTTATGACCTATAAAATTTTTAATTGTGACCGAGAAATTATTTGTTTTTAATTAGCTCGATAGTTTGTGATCAAATTGTATAGAATTGTAACCTTATATTTAATTTATAAAATATATTTTTAATTAATTATTTTCGAAACAAAAGATCAAAAATATCTGATTTTTAAAGTTTTAAACCTTTTATCTTAGTTTTGAAATGAGTTATAATTAAACTCTTTATGAAATTTTCCCTTTTGACCTTCTACAGAGAAAATACAAATTAGGCCCAAATATCCACGCAGGGCAATTGTAAGATAGGCCCAAATAATAGTTTCGACCCAGATAAGCCCATTTGTTAACTGACTTTTAATCACTTTGCACCATCTTCCATGAACTCAAGCCCATACATTGGAGAGCACTGAAGATTCGACTTACATATGAACCCAACAATGAGTTTATCTATGAGAAAATTAAACCAAATCATGTCTTTTCTTAAAAAAATAAAAAAAAATAAAAAAAAAAATCTTGTCTTTTAGTTCCCTTCTCGCAAATCAGGTTATGTAATTTTTTTTTTCGCAAATAAGATATTTATTCTAAAAAGTATTTGAATTTATTATTAATATTTAAAGTATATATTTTTACGAACCATGATAATTGAATTAAAATGATCTAAAATTTAAATTCAAATTCAAATTAATCTAATTTCTATTAATCTCATCGTCTTGACTGTGATGTGGATTCTCATATAAACTTTCTTTCCCATTTCACTATTCCAGGTCACGCACGTTATATATTTTTCGACCTACATTGATCCAGCTAACATAGTTTGCTTTTATATTCAATTCACAATTTCACAATTCACTCAATAAGGAATGGATAGAGGTCACATTTCACATCATCTAGTTACATTACATTGGTTAATTTCAAATGCTAGCGAGGATAAGACATATGCCACAATCGGCCTATCTTTGACATATTCGTCACAATTTTGGAAGGAGAATCAAGCCGCGAAGGTAAACATGTCATATCACATAGATATATAGGCAAAAAATATCACAAATATAATTCACACAGATAGATATATGGACAAATGTAATAGATGTCACGAATAACACAAGGCTCATTATACAATAAATGTCAAAAAGTCTAGCATGTCATTTTCACAAGCCAGATGGGCTAGCGTATTAGAAGTCGCAACATAAGCCAAATTGTTACTCATATTTCTCTATACTGGTCACAACATAATAAAAGAGCTAAACGTCAATCCAATCACAATACCATTTTGTTCATGTACACACAGATGATCGCAAAGATGAGAATGAAAGGAAAAAACACTTTAATGAAATTTAGGACGAAATTATATGATAAAGAGAGCAATTACATCTATATATATATATGACATTCTGTCCTTGTATATTTACCACTTCATATGACATTACTCTAAATGCGTAATTAGTACACATTTAGTACTTTTTAATAAAAAGAATTAAGTATTTCTTCATAGTACTATTCAATATTACTACGAAAAATGAAAATGTAATTTATGTTAACACGTTCAATTAAGACTAGTTATGTACTCTCATGGTCCCATTTAGAGGATAGCTACAAATAATAATAATAAGATGACAGCTACTAATATTGGTAATTAATATTTGGTGAAAATATTTAATACATAAAGTACAACAATACAATCCTTCCCTGTTTGGCACGACTTTCGAAAAGTTAAAAGGAGGTTTTGAAACCCAAAAATTATTTTTAGATTGGATTGATTAATTTTATAAAAGTGCTTCTGGTAATTGAAGAGTTTACAGATGAAGTTAGTCCAATATGACTTTTTCTAAAAAATATTTTTGGAATATGAAGTTCTTTTAAAATTTAATTTTCAAACAAAAATTAAACTAACTCCCTTCAAAAGTTTTTTTTATATAAAAGTAGAAGTAAAAATAAAAGTTATGCTAAACGAGCTCTTAGTCACGTCACGTCACGTAGAAAAACCCTGCCCAATTAGAGTTGCTCAATCACAATCTTTTAAAAAAAGTCTTGGCCCATTTTTTCATAAATAGTGACGTTTGCTCACTCAACAAGCCTGAGTTTAATAAACACTCAAACTCTTCACTTTTTATTTCTAATCTATCTAATAAAATTTGAGTCTAAGCTAGTACTAAGTTGCTCGAATTTATCTATAATTGAACTATAGCATAATTATAAATGAAAGTAATGGTTTGTACTGCTTTCAAAATTAAAAATGGAACTAATGATTTCATTATTAAACACATATTGATTCGTGAATCGATTCGACCTTGAATTTACATATTTCGAGCTCCAATAAATATTGTATGTATTTCGTAGGATAAATTGAATAACACTTGTTAACATTAAAATCAATATGGGTAAAGCCACTTAGTCATGGTGAAAAACAGGGAAGGGAGAGATAGATTGAGTTGTCAGAAAATAATTGGCTGTTTTTGTTTTAAATTTTCAAACTGTCCAATCAGGTTTCGACACGTGTCCCACCTGGATTTGAGCCTGGATTTGTAGCATGATTCAATCAATATATAAACGGGAAATCTATTTGTACAGAAAATAGCTACATCCCCGTGTACAAATGATAACGCGGCAGAAAATGAGTGGCTGGATTAAATATGTTTTTATGGAAAATTGTGTGAGATCTTGTCAAGTTTAAATTCTGTATACAAGGGTGTAAACGGGGATATACACATAGCAAAACTCATATATAAATTTGGAGAAATGAAAAAAGCAAAAGAGTAGTCATGGAGTAGAGTGTCAGACCCGACCACGTTGGAGTCAAACAAGCTAGCGATCCCTTCGCCTACTGCAGCGCGGTCGTCACCATAGCCCCATGCAATTCCAATTTACTATGCTTTTCTTACTTGTCTTCCATCTAAATTTTTGGTACATTAACTATTATTTTTTTCACTTTCCTTTTCCTTCAAGCATTGAATCACTATCCCAATAAAAAATATTTCTTTATAAAATCCAATGCTCCAACGTACTATACACGTATATAGTAATCTCAATTTTATGTTATTAAATAGTGGGAAAATTCGAAAAAAAAAAAATAAAAAAATATGCCATTCCCTTTTGCATTCACAAGCAAACATCCCATGCTTTTAATTTCTTTCGTACCGTTTTCACCCTAAATGTGGAGTCTATCTATATTTGCAATAAAGAAGTCTAGTCTAACTGCAGTATAATCTACTAGCCAGAGACTTATTATTCAGATCGGTCATTGCTTTTTCTCTTGAAAAAGAAGTGAATAGTTCACGACTTGTGATTTTCGAGTTGTATATCTATAGCTTGATCTTGAAAATATAATAAATTCATGACATATATATTTGGTATGCTCAAGTGACAGGATTCTCTCGTACATTGGAGAACATATTGACATTTGTTAGGGGACTCAGAATTCAATTCTTTTACATGTATATTGTTGTTTACACTAATTTTAACATCCTTCCACTGACATCCATCACAGCCTTTGATTTTCCCGACACCCTTTCACATTATTAACCAAATTTTGACATATAGAAGAGCATGTCATCCTTGATGCAAACAACAATGTACATATAGAATAATTCCTCAAAATTTTAAGTGAAATTTGAAATTGTACAGACAATTAAGGCAGCTTTGAAGTTTGAAAATGATAGGTCTCCAGGTAAGGGCGGTTTCAGACCAACCCCCGACATTTGTGCTCTCTTCTTTTATATATATACAATACAATATATGCACAACAAACACATATTTACAAAAGTTTACACACGAACGCAACCCCCTGGCCCATCCACGTCCGTGACCTAAATCCTCCTTTCATTCAGTTCTCTATCTGATTTGTTATTTCGAAGATTTACAAAATTAAAATATTCTGTAAAGAAAAGATTGATCAAGAACATCTAAAACAATGAGCAATTTCGATTCACAAACGCAAGAATCACTGAAGAGGCGGTGGCAGGAGCAGTTGATCAACCATTCAAGCCCATCAAATTTCTATAGCAAACTAAATAACACGGCTCCCTCGACAGTGCCCTTCATGGGAAACCCTAAACGTCTCCAAACTTTTTCGGGTTTCTTGGACGATGATCTTGTTTCATCGGTGGTGCCACCAGTGACGGTGGTGTTGGAAGGCCGTTCGATCTGCCAGCGGATTAGTCTTCACAAACATGGAAGCTACGAAAGCCTGGCAAAGGCTTTGAGACAAATGTATGTTGATGGGGATGCATCGTCATCGTCTCATAATGATGTTGATCTTGACCTTTCAAATGCTATTCCTGGTCATCTCATTGCATATGAAGACATGGAAAATGATCTTCTTCTTGTTGGTGACCTAAACTGGAAGTAAGAAAATAACTTACTTTTTCTAGTACTTTTTTGCTATTTTTGTGTGAGATTACAGAAAGCAAAATCTTGAAATTATTTTCAAGATCTAATAATTATTTGTCTGCTTCTTTCAATCTGCAGGGATTTTGTTAGAGTGGCAAGAAGAATTCGAATATTACCGGCAAAGGTTAGATCCAGAAAACAGAAAAAGGAGGAGATGAGTTAAATTACATTGCTCCTTGTTCATCACTTACATGAATCTTGCAAAAACAATGGACATGCTTTCTGAAATATTGAAAGGTCGTTGAACTAATTGTGCATGAAGAATTTTCTTTAAAACAAAACACTTTTGAATTATGGAATCACAGAAAATTATATGTTGTATTCTGTGAATCCTATATTTTCCAATTATATGGAGTAAAAAAATTTCCTTTATACTCACTGTCTTTGATTAAATCATATTGTTTGACGCGGGTTATTTTTAGTCTTGCCTAAAATTCATTAGCTTATTTGCATAAGGTTGGAGAAAAGGGGGTGGACCATACATTTAGCTTTTTGATTATTTGAAAATTATTTCTCTGTCACACTCTTACTAATTACACATTAAAATAATAATAATAATAATATATAAATAAATAATTATTTATTTATTTATATTTCATTTTCTTTCATAACTTTTTCGTACTTTTTAACCCAAATTCACATAAAAAAAAATAATAAATCAAATAAATATTTCTCAAAATCTTTATCAAACAAGCGCTTCTTTATTCTAGGGATAATTACAGCAGCGGTACCAAACTTTTCATTTTGTAGCAGACTTTGCTCAAACCTTTCATTTGTGCCACCCACGATACCAACATTTCAAAATATCGCAATTGAAGTCCAAATGGATGGTTTTTGTTATTTTGACCATTAGTTGACCAAATAATTGAATTTGACAATAATTTTAACTAATTTTAAAAGGTTAAAATGACAACTTTACATTTTTTGTAATAAAATAACTAAAATCAAATAATTAAAGTTAAAAATCAAAAACCAATTTCTTCTTCTTCTTCATCCACCTCACACATTCTCACCCCCACCCAAAACCATCACCACCACTGCCATCTCCTCCACCTCCATAGTCAAATGGAACCTGAAACTTGGAAGCAATCTGACTGTGGCCATACCTTTTCCCTGTTACACTCTACCAGATCACTCACAAAAATAACCTTTTTCTCAATTCAAATTTCAGCCAATTTGGGTTTTCTTTCTGATTTTTCGATAGGCAGCACCTATGGGTTTGCTTTTTGGATTTTCATTTACGAGTCACACATTTTGGGGTTTTAAGGGTTTCGATTCCCGTGGGAAAAAACAAAAAATTCAAAAGCAATTGACCCAAAAATAGGTCAAATCACTAAAAACTCATTAAACTTAAATAGTAAAAAAATGCAAATCACACGTCAAATTTGTTGGTGGATATTGTAATCTAGTTGCCTTTGCTCCTCTCTGGAGTGTCCATCACCACCATTACCCCTTTACTCTTTTCAGTCTCTTTCACTTTCTCTACTTCCTTCTCCATCTTTACAAAGTATATCTATATCTATAACAATGTATAATTTTTCACTTTTGAATCAACCTGCTTCTTTGACATAACAAACCTTCAAACTTTGCCCCCCGACGTGGAGAAGAAGAAAGGTCAAAAGAGAAAGAAATTCAAGGAGCAGGAAAAGAAATGAATTTTCTTGTGCTGATTAACAATCCAAATAAACTGCCCCATCACTTACCAAACACAGCCGTTGATGGGAATGAAGGTGGTGGTGAAGGAGATGAAAGTAGTGGTAATGGTTTTGGGGTAGGTATGTGTGGGGTGGATGGAGAAGAAGAAGTAGATTTTTTATTTTAGTTATTTTATTATAAAAAAAATATAAAGTTATCATTTTAACCTTTTAAAATTAGTCAAAATTATTGTCAATGTCAATTATTTGTTCAACTAACGGTCAAACTAACAGAAACCATTTATTGGATTTGAACTGCGACATTTTGAAAGGTTTGGTACCGTGGGTGTAACATATGATATGTTTGATACCGTGGATGACACAAATGAAATGTTTAGGCAAAATCTACTACTAAACGAAAGGTTTGATACCAATGCTACAATTATCCCTTTATTCAATGTGGAATGTGACCATTTTTGCCATTTCATAGGTAGGATTTTGAACATTTTTCACACAACATCATTCATCTTTCTTTAGCAAAAAATTAGGAGAGAATTTTAACATCCAGTAAACAGCAATGGTTTGTTTAGCATGTCCACAAGACTCGACCAACTGTCACATGACCTCACAATTGACCAATTGTAACATACCTTCCTTATATAATAATGTAAACCAAACATACTTCATAAAAAAATAGTCATCAAGCTCAATCCTATCATTCTCATATCGATAGATAACTAAAGAGAGAAAGTCAGTACATAATTAATTACAATTTTTCTCATTTCGAGGACTTATAAATAATTATTCATACCTAATCGATCTTCCTTTCAAATGAGGTATTGTAAAACAAACAAGATACTAGAATAACTCTGATACCAATTGTTGTGAAACAAACCACCGGATTGAGATGTTGAAGTTATATAACAAAGAATAATGAAGTATATGATCGAGCAAAAGAATAATAAAGACAAGAATATGGTAGATGAATTAAAAGATTTTATTGACTCAAGAATAATGGAAAAGAGAGAAAAATTACAATAGATCATATAATTCTAGTAATCTATTTTCTCACACCATTAAAATTGTATAGAAAATTCTAGTATTTATAGGGAACATGTAGGGGATATCCAAACTGTCCTAGTAGAGTTGTTGATGAAATAAGATACCAAAAAATCAAGTCCAAAACNTCCTAGTAGAGTTGTTGATGAAATAAGATACCAAAAAATCAAGTCCAAAACAAATTACAACTCCCAATGGGCTTCCAAAATAAAACTTTAACTTGACATATGATTCCAATAGCATTCCAAACTGAATTCTTCTTAATGTGTACTTCAAGTAGAATTTTTCAATTAATTCAATAAGGAATTCGAGTCACACCTAAATTCTAGCAATCTCCACCTTGACACGAATTCCACCAAGGAATGAAAAGACTTCTTCAACAATAACCAAAAAATTAATTTCTCCAACAAAACACAATACTTCACCTCTTCCAATGAATTCAAGCACTACTCTACAGAATTACCTCAGATTTCCAAAAAATCATGATGATTTTAAATTAATCAAAATGAGCTATAACACACTCTAAAACAGAATCAAACCCAAATACTTTTAAAGAAGGCCCCTTGCTAGATTGTACACCTTCTACTCCACTTAAAGCATGCTCAACAAAATCAGCATTCACGTACCCTTTTTCGATTAGGTCCATCTCTAGCAATTGAATACAATGACACCACAGGTGATGGTGGCAAATCGGCATTACCCATATATCCTGAACTCCACTGAACTGTATT
>CAIGRT010227445.1:0-12634 GCA_903798405.1 Fraxinus platypoda | reverse complement strand
TCCTTCAACTTAATCTGAAAATTAAACCCACAAATTAGAACCCTAGAAATTCAACATAAATTATCCCATAAAAATGTTACTACTTTACCTCCTGAAGAAAATTAGGAGTTCGAATAGCCAAGCCTACCGGCCCTACCCTTTTTTTTCTTCTTCTCCTCTTCCTTCTTCTCCTTTTTCCTTTTCTCTTCCCTTTCTTTCTTTCCTTTCTGCCCGTTTCTGCTTCTGCGTGTGTGGGAATCAGAATGAAAATGGTTTTAAAAATCCTAATTATTAGAGCATTAAGTCATAATTGCAAAGGAAGTCCCCCACCTTTCATTCGATGTATAAGTAAATCCTCAACTTTAAATGTTATCCATCTTAAACTCTCATATATTATCAATTGTAAAATAACCCCAATCAAATGATTTGCTTCATTTAAGTCCTATTTGACCATGACTTTGACAATTCTACTTTGACTTTTGACCTAAAAAAGGGGGGTCGTAACACATTCAAAGTTGCAGCTGAAAGAATATGGCAAAAAAGTTCATCGTGGAGATTGAAAAGGCCAAAGAAGGCAAAGATGGTAGGCCATCAGTTGGACCAGTTTACAGAAATGTGTTGGTGAAAGATGGATTTAGGCCACTGGCTCAAGGTCTGGAGAGTTGCTGGGATATCTTTCGGTGAGTTTTCTCGAAGACTCCCCCACCCCACCCACTGCATAAAGGTATATCTAGAAGGTTCGTTATACCAAGAGTTTTTTCCAACTTATTTAATTTTATTTAAATCTTTATCCATCAAGCATGTGTTCTTTATTTTGCATGTGTCCTGGCCTGGCTTGGCTTGCCATTTGAATTGCTGGCCTTGGCACACATCAAGACCGTGTCCTTGCCAGCTCTCCCAAATAAGAACTTAAGCCTGCTTTGGGATACAAATTTATAAATGACTTACAAATTTAATCAAAACTAAACAATAATTTCAATCAATACGTTCATAATTACTACTGGTTATTATCTACATATTTCAGACTCAATATTATTCATTTTTATAAACCATTTATAAATTTGTCAAACGTGTAGACGTGCTTTGGACATCTAGAGTTGGGCTCGAAGAGGTCCATTTTTACTTGGTCGAGTTGATGAGTGTTTTTTATTTATTAATCTTCGATAATAAGAAAGAAACAAAGAATCTTTTTTTTTTTTTTTTTTGAGAAAATTGTTTTGAAGTAATGCTATTTCTCTCCATTAAAGATGATCGCCCTTTAATATGTAATAAAATGGCGGGTCAGTTCTAGACTCAACCATCGGCAATCGCATGGTTTCCGGGTCGGGTCTGACGGTCGACTATGGCTGATCTGTGGTGCCAAGATAATGGTAATTCCAAGTTCAGGCTGCCCATTAAGAGGTTTTCTACATTTGAATCTCTATGCATGCATGAATGCATATGATGTAAGGTGTAAATTGAACTCTGATTACTATTATTGCTTGAATAATCAAACTTTTTCATTATTTCAAGTTAAAATTACTTAAAATTTTGTACTGTTATATGATTTTTGGCTCCACTATTGCGGTGAATATGTAAAGAAATAACCGAATCACCGAATGCTTGGTGAGCGCGAAATTGTTAATGGGAATGTATGTTTGATCAGTATTCTTTTTCCCAACTGAAGTATAATCAGATTTTACTATCTACTGATGCTTACTGCATTTTCAAGTATTTGCAGGCTGGTAAATATCTGTGGTTAACTTACAAAGAAGTATATGATTTAGTTTTACAAGTTGGTGTCTTCGTTCACAGTTGTGGTGTTGAACAGGTAAGATTACACTTATCTTGTTTCAACTTTATTAAACCACCTCGTCTAAAAGTTCTGATCCTATTTTATGGAAATATGGTTTCCTTGCATTTAACTTCTGTTTTGGAAGTTATACAATTTACATTGAATGATTCATGTGCTCGTGTAGGGAGGTAGATGTGGAATCTACGGTGCCAATTGCTCGAATTGGGTGATAAGTATGCAGGTAATTGATGATCAAAAGTCTTCTTACTTCAGTAAAAAAGTGCACTCAATTATGAGAATTAAGTTCTAAGGTGGAAAAGATGTCACCACACCAAAGTCTTGCAAAGCAATTTATTTACAGTTCAGTGTTCAGTCAAATGTTTGACAAAGTATAAGAGTCGCGCACAGAGAGACAAAGCAAGCATTTGAGGGAACTTCATCACACAGTTTCCAAATTTTACAATTTCTTAAGTGGTTTTGAGTTGTTCCATTGTTACATTTCGTTTCATTTGTCTGCGATTGGATTTGTCTGGGAAAAATGTGATTTCTTTGGTTCTTAGTCTGTTGCATATTTCTCAATTAGAAAATTGTTATATTATGCAGGCCTGCAATGCTCATGGTCTTTACTGCGTGCCGCTATATGATACTTTAGGTAAGTCCTCTTTCCCTATTGCTTGCCCCTTCCAACTATGCATCAAGAGATAAAAGGAGAAAAATAGAGAATTGCATTCCATAACCTTTAATTGTGGTTTTTAGGTGCTGGTGTGGTCGAATACATCATCTATCATACTGAGATTTCGTTAGTATTTGTAGAGGAAAACAAGATTTCCGAGGTCATGAACTTTTAAAGGATCAAAGCATTTGGAATTTCAACATGCCCATGTCCCATTTTTTGCCTTTTCAGCTGACCTTTTCACATTTATTGCCATAGGTGATGAAAACTTTTCCTAACACCCAAACATACTTGAAAAATAAGAGCATATTTCCATGTATTTATGTAAAGTGATTAGAGGATCCAATTAAGTTACTAATGTGTCTGTTATATATACAGCTCTTGTATGCTTTGGAAAGGTTACTTTGGAGCAGGAGGAAGATGCTGGAAATTTTGGCGTGAAATTAAATTCTTGGAATGACTTTTTGCTTCTGGTAAGCTACTCTATTTTAGTCTCCTCCCAATAGAATTAGGATTAAGATTCTGCTTACTTCTCATGCTTTGATCAATCTACTGGGATTTATTGATGAAATGGTCTGCACGCAAGTAAATTAATAGTAAAGATTTTAATTGCTTCATGGACAAAATCTATTATCATTATTGACTCAATCCAACTACAGGGTTGAACAAGCAATTTGATATTCTAATTAAGAAGAAGACAGATATCTGCACAATAATGTACACAAGTAGAACGACAGGTGATCCAAAAGGAGTAATGATTTCCAATGAGAGGATCCTTTCTATCGTTTCTGGAGTGAATCACCATCTGGAGAGCATGAATGAAGAGGTTAACGCAACATTTCTCTCTTACATAATCTTGTGTCTATTGATAATTTATTTATGAAAATTTGAGTTCCTTCACAAAAAGTGACGATTAGTTTGAAACGTGTTGTATTATCATTGACAGTTCTCACCTATCTCCCGTTAGCGCACATATTTGATCGAGTCATTGAGGAACTGTTTATCTCGAAAGGTGTTTCAATTAGATTTTGGCAAAAGGTAAGCAAATAATAATTGATTGTTGTTGCTTAATAATATGAAAAAAGCTATACGTACAGGAAAAAAACAGAATTTGTACAGGAATTTGAATTCCACTCACATGGGAGGCGAGCCCCATGTGAATTAAATTTTGCCAAAAAAATTGAGACCCACCTGTTTGTATGTATTCTGTCTGGCTTCTGCGGGTACTTTTTCCCGTACCCATAGCATTGCTCTAATAATATTAACAAACAATCCAACCTGATGATGTTTCTTCAGGACATTAAACAGTTGATTGATGACATCGAAGAGTTAAAGCCAACTGTACTGGGTGCAGTTCCTCGTGTATTGGACAGGATATGTTCTACGTTAATTCTTATGTGTTGGCGTGCTTTTTCAATCACTCTATGGGTACAGAATNCGAAGAGTTAAAGCCAACTGTACTGGGTGCAGTTCCTCGTGTATTGGACAGGATATGTTCTACGTTAATTCTTATGTGTTGGCGTGCTTTTTCAATCACTCTATGGGTACAGAATTTTTTTTACAGAATTTGTACCGAATGCACACGGGTCCCATTGTTTTTAACAATATTTAATTCATGTGGGCCCCGCCTCCTCATGTGAGAGGAATTCAAAAATCTGTAAAAATTCTGTAAAATTTCTTCTGTACTTACATCATTTTTCGTGCTTTTTAGAGGTTTCTTGAAAATCCCACCCCCGACAAAAATTCCGCACATAAAAACAGGAGAGAAACCAAAAAAGCTTTGCAAATTTAAATCTACAACAGTTTCATTGGGTTGGAAGTTGAAAATTTTCAGGTTTAGTAGAAAAGATTTCTTCAAGTGGGGTCATCAAACATGCATTGTTCAACCTTGCTTATTCCTAGTAAGTGATTCACTGTTGTATTTAGAACAATCGTATTATCGAAAATAGTTTAGGATGATGATAATGAATGCACTTACTTCAGAGTTTTATTTGCATTTTTCAATCTTTTCGAAAAATTTGCAGCAAACTGCGTAACATGAGTAAAGGCTATAAGCATGTAGAAGAAGCTCCAGTATTCAACAAAATTGTTTTTAGCAAGGTAAGAAGAGCTGGTTCCATCTGTTCATTTCTTTATTCCTGAAGGTCTCTACTGACTGACTTTAAAAAGTGAAAGAAGGTCTAGGAGGGAAAATACGTCTTATCCTTTCAGGAGCAGCACCTCATTCTTCCAATGTCGAGACATTTTCACGAGTTGTGACATGCGCTCATGTTCTGCAAGGATATGGACTTAGTATTACTCTTTTAACTGATCCAATTTCTGTCACTTGCGTTTCACACGTAACATGGTCGATTTGATGTAACCTCGAGATCCACAATGTGTCTTCGATTAATTGGTTAATATAAAGGATTGTTAACTTGTTAATTATATAGAGAGAAATTCTTTCTGAGGTGTTCTGATGTATCGTAGGTTTAACAGAAAGCTGTGCTGGATCATTTGTAGCACGACCAGATGAAGTGTCCATGATTGGTAGAGTCGGCCCTCCATTGCCAATTGTAGACGTCTGCCTAGAATCTGTTCCTGAAATGGGGTACGACGCCCTTTCAACAACTCCTCGCGGAGAAATATGTACAAGGGGAAAGTGCTTGTTCTCAGGATACTACAAGCGCGAAGATCTCACCAGAGAGGTTCTCTTTGATGAATGGTTTCATACAGGGGTGTGTGTGTACGTCTAATTTGCATTCATCGTTTTCTTCATTGCTCACACTAAACTTGCAACAGGCGATGTTGGTGAATGGCAGGCCGATGGGAGCTTGAAGACGATCGCAAGAAAAAAAAATTCACGCTTTCTCAAGGAGAATATATATCTGTTGAGAATCTGGAGAGCATTTACTCCCTTGCATATAATATTGACGCGGTGTGTGTGTTTCTCTTCTACTTTGGAACAACTCAAATTTATTGGGAAAAATGCTTGGCTTTTCGTTTTTGTAGTTTGATTACTGCTTGTGTTTAGTTGAAGGAATTCATTCTTCTGCCTATATGTTGTCTCAGATACGGATCTATGGCAATAGGTTTGAGTCTTTTCTTGTTGCAGTTGTCAACCCAAGTATGGAAGCTCTTCAACACTGGGCTGAAGCAAATGGAATTGCTGGAGATTTCAATAGCTTGTGTGAAAATCCAAAAGCCAAAGCATATGTTCTTGGAGAACTGAACAAGATCGGAAAAGAAAAGAAGGTTTTGCTTCCGGTTTCTAATAACTTCTGTGTAAAAGCTTTTCCCCGTACACTCTTACATGTTTGTCAAGTAAACACAATCAATAAGAGATTGGGGTCGAATAGAAGCCATCATCTATGATTTTTTGAATTAATTTGAATGATGGTTAAGTTATTGGTTCTGTTGACAGTTAAAAGGTTTTTGAGTTTATCAAAGATGTCCACCTTGACCCGACGCCATTCGACATGGAACGTGATCTTCTCACACCAACGTACAAGAAGAAGAGAGCCCAATTTTTCAAATATTACAAGGTTTGTGTTACCTTACCTCGTCTAAAAGATTAAGCTGTTATATAGAAAATGCATTTATTTTATTTAAATGCGGTCTTCAAAACACTCGTTCATGCGCCAAACAGTTTTTTTTTTCACTAAACATCTAACACACGCATAATTTTCATAAATAGATAGTAACAGGACTTTGAATCCAAAATCTATCTCATTTTATACTAGAAATATTTGCACTTACAATTAATATTTGGTATAAAGGTCCAAAAATGTCTATAGCCGACACTTGAATACTGTTGAACTGCAGAATGCCATTGAAGAATTTTACAAAACCAGCAAACAAGCAATCTGAGGGCCTTCATCAGAAGAATTGCCCACTTCGTTGTTATCACCAGCTAAATATTCGACATTACATTGGTTTATCGCTGTAATTTCGTTGTTATTAGATTTTTTCCCTCTCCTATGTTTAGGTTTGTACTTTTTATAGTACAACCTCGAGCAACATTATTTGTGTACTGCTACTACTCAATCATGTCCTAATTATCTTTGCCATCTTCAAATTGTGGCCATAGTTTCAAGTTTTGGTATTTTACAGTCTCATTAGATGCCTCTATAGAACAGAAAACAGGAGGGCAGAGGATACAATATTTAATGTAACAAAAATAAAACTTAATAACAATTAAAAAATATGCTTCTGGAAAACAAAGAATTCAACAATTTTACTCGAATTTTTGCAAAATTTCTGTAAAATGGTAATAAAATGCCAACTAAACCGAAATGACAGAACGTCCAAAATACAAAAATATTATTGTGTCGAGAAAACATAACATGAAAGATCTCGCTGTTGGAGATTATCATGTTCAATTTTCCATTGTCTATATAGGTTTATAAACACGGAACTAATAACTCTTCTACCGAAAAAGAGCCAACACCGTAACTGGGTTGCGACACTTAAATTTGTCAACACATAAGCTTTGGATAATTAATGCTTCGCCTTTAATAGAACCTCATCCTAGTCTAAACTGCCCAAGTTCAAGAGACTATTTCACTTCATGCTTGGACATCTCTTCAATTGATCTGTGGTAGTTGCTAAGAATTTAGTTATTTAAAATCTCCATGTAGACCTAGTAACGAACAAAACGGAATGGCGTAGAAGGATTTGTCCACTTTGCTTGGCTTGTCGTAATTGCAAAGAATTGAGTTGCTCTAGATCTCCTAGTAGATCTAACAACAAAAAAAACAGTGTGGCACAAAATGATTCATGTAGCTGATCCCAAATTTATTAAGAATAAGACCGAGTTTTTGTTGTTGGTATACTAGGACTTCTCCTCATCAGACGGTGGGCATGGGGGGCAAGGAACAGAATCAACAAAGAAGTCCTCAACTGAAACAATGTCAAGCCACAAGTATGAGCGATGGTAACAACATGATTAGGCAAAAGCATCAAGAAGTTATGATATTACCGATATTGCACGAGTATTTTTACAACAGTAGACTAGGTTCTTGCTGAAGTGAGCGATGTAGTGATCAGCTACATCACCTGTTTCTAGATATTGATTTTCCATATATTTATTTAAGATGCACGTCAAAGGTTTCTTCACATATTGGATTATGTCATCATTGAGTTCTTCAAAAATCAACGATATTAATGTTTTAGCTGGTTTCAAATGAATTTCCACTTCAGTGGGAAACTGGGCAGTGGAAAAAGGACAACTAAATTGGCCTATATATTTTGGATCCATCTGATTTTACTCCAAAAAACTTGAAAGAATTCTAGGGACTAAATGGCCTTGGCTACATTTTTAACGTCTTTAAAACACAATTACAAGAGTTAGGGCTCAAAGGTCCCTAGTGTTCGTTGCTGGCAGCAAGCCTCCTCTTGTGAATGAACAGTTATTAGTGTGAGCAATAATTACTCTTGAGCGAAAATTAGCTTCATAAGATCACACGAGTAATAAAACACAAAAAGTGCTTCACATAATAAAAATTTCAGTGAAGCACATAGCATAACAAGAAATTCATTCAAACTTCACGCATTTTTATGTTCTCAAACTTCATCCATTTCAATTAAAAATGCAAGGAAAGAGTTGTTTACTTCTTACCTATATCCTCTGCCTCTGGAGAATCGAGTAAAATATCTGAATCAGAAGGCAAAAATGGTGAACCGTCATAGTTTCCCAGAGCTCCCAGATCTGAAAACATTTTTGAAGAAACAGGAATCATCTATTACATCTAAAGGAGAGAGAAGTCTTGTTCTCAACAAACTTAGCTTCAGCACCTAAAGGGGCAGGGAGTGGAAATCGAGAACGACGGCAATAGTTTACATGCATTGTATTAAAGCAGCTACAGAACACTCTATCTAGGATACAATCTAAAGTGATTACACAAACCGTCGTAACATAAAAACAGCTATATAATTATTCAACAAAACTTAGCCTTACTTTACTAGGCTCATTTTCGCGGGTCTTTTCTTTCCAGTCCTTTCCCAGAATCCATGTGCATGTAAAGTGAAAGACGATTGAATGCATTTCAATGGCTATATTCAGTAACACCCGGACTATTTCTTCTGCATCCAGGATTACTATTTCTATGGAAATTGACATTTATGAGGATTTCAACTGAGACAACCCTTTCAAGGGTTGACGTATGTTATGTGTAAGACAATAAATAGAAGATATATGTTTGTCATCAGAATTGCAATGTGGTACACATGTTATGACTACACCATATTTATGATTTTTCTTCCATAAATATTCTATGTATCTCTGTTTACTGTAAAAACTAGAAGTTTATCATATAATTATTGCATGGCTAATTGTTCAACTAAAATGAAAGCAAAACAGTATAAATCCTTTACCTGATTTAAGTTACTTTTTCATAAGCAATTTTCTGGACACCAAACTTTCTTCTGGCAATGCTTCTCTACAATTTACTGTGGGAGCTGTGATAATACCATTTGTAAAGCAGAACTCACCAGGTATTTCCCAACAGTTTTTCAAGAAAAATATTTAGTTTCCTACCAACTCCTACAATGCCTACTTTTTACAAGTGCAACAAAGTTGAACCAAGTCACAACCAAATCATTCACAGCAATATGCATAAAAATGGCAAATGAACTAGATCAGATTTTATTCGAAAAGATACCTCCTAAGTTCGATAAATCCGCTGTTAAGTCCGTAAAACTGAAATTCCAAGTTATATGAGCCAAGGATTCAAGGGAGTCTGTAGAATTTCCATCACCATTTTCTGATGGTATCTGCAGTCCTACTGAAGTTGTCACATCAGAGGTAAATACTGTGGCAAGGCCTGACGTTTCGACTCCCATGCCTGATATCTCTGATGCACTGAATGGGAAATGGCCAGTGGATGCTGCTGATGTGGGGCTCACAAGCATATCTGACATGGATGACATGGCATTGTTAGGTGGTATGGCGGGAGACAGATCAGCTGCATTTGTGTCGATTACCATACTGCCAAGAGAAGATAAATAACAATAGTTAAAAGAAGAGTCAGTGCGCAAATGATTTAGTATCCGTCAAGTAATGCTATAAACTTTGTGTCAGTATTACTTCTTTCTATAGGCAAACACGATCTGATGGTAACAATAATAGAAGAGGTTTAGGGAATTAGAGGGACAAAGAAACAACTATAGCTATCAATTTCAGATATCAAGTGGAAAATCAAAGGTAAACCAATGCCAAAATGAAAACAATTCTCACTCATTTCCAGAATTCATCTGCATTGGATGGAAATTGCCTGGAGCAGGAACTCCATTAACAACATGCAAGCTAGAAGTCGAATATCCCATAGAACAAAGATGATCTTGCCCTGTAGCAGGAACTGGAGGCTGTTGTATGACAGGGTATCCCATGGGTATGTTATTAACTGCACTGAAAACAAGCAGCGTTGAATAATGATGATATATGGTATCAATCGTTGAGTTCAATATGCATAAATATTTAGATAAATTTTAGACCTTCATTGACCTCATTCCTCTATATATATATTTTTTCTTCAATTAGCAGAAGGAGAGAGGGAAGGGATTGGAAGAGGGGGAGAGAAACAGGACAAGAATGGCATTTATATGACCATGATAACCAAAAAAGAACAAGTAGTTGGTTCTATGTCAAGGGTTCAGATGTAAACATCATGACCTTGCCATCAAATCGCTTACACCCTGTTTTCCACCCTTGTGTCAAAGTTTACTATTTCACAAACAATAAAAAGAAAAGAATTTAGTAGAGAAAGGACCTTACATATGCAACCAATTCAACTATCTCAATAGAAACCGCACAACCATAAAATCCATGTAGATTATATAAGAACAACAATCGAGAAACATATGCATACAAGGTGACGTATGTCAACATGAGAATTTGGACAAACTTCAGTTAGGATATAACTGTCAAATGGAAAGATTTTTGATGTGGGTACCTTTATGACCTCAATAGATAGGGGCTCAATTACAAAATCTCAGTACCAAATCTCAAACTAAGTCCTTGTTTGGCCTCCATTTTCTAAAACTAGTTTTTCTTCAAACTCATTTTCAACCACAAATTTCATGGGACCCACAACTTTTATCAACTTTTTAACCACACATTTCATCAACTTTTGTCGAAATCTACTAAGAATCTGATTTTTAGTTAACCAAAGAGGCTCTAAATAATAGAATTAATTGTACCCTTCAAATGAATGACAGAAAAGTTTACCTGGCATTGGATGACTTCCATTGTGCATTGGAGCCAGAACCTTCGGAGGCATTGGATATTTCATTAGATGATACTGATGCTCTAGCAAGTGATTGAACAAGATAATTTGTTTTTTCAATTTAAGCCTTATGTAGTAAGCCCTGAAAAACTCAGGATTTTCATCTTCTAATTTCTGCCACACTGTATTAAGAGAGGACAGGGATCAGAAAGCAACGAAAAACACATAACTTTGGCGTTGTAATTGGATTATAATGAGCTCGTCAGCTACTAGTGATAATACACAAATAGCAATGATGTAGAAGACATCTTTTGATTACTTGATAAAACCTACCCAACGTTGTAAACCCAGGATCTATCCTAGCGCGATTCAATAGGGTCTTTACCACCCCATCTTTATTCATATACAATTGCAGACATCGTTCTATCAAATTCTGGACCTACAGCAGATTACGATGATAAATCAAGTTACAGTTTTGCAGGTTAATTCACTATATAATCCCAAGAAGAGACTAAAGTACGTAAAGAAACAATTGCCTTACCAGTTCAATGTCTTCACGTGAAACTTTTCTGTTTTTGTTGCTTGATGATGAAAAAGAACCAGATTTTTCTGGTAAAAGAATCTCATTGTTTTGTTGTTCACTTTGGGAATTGTGAGAAACCACAGAGCTAGGCATTATTTCCAGCACATTATGTGGATCCTGTAAAAAAGGCTCTTTCTGCTGGTAAAATTAACTTAGTATAGCTTCAAACCAAGTAGAAAAAGAATAAGACTACTCATAACATGCACATATTCAATTCAGGTAAACATTTATATGTTTAAATATGATTTTTTGTAGCTACACTATAGCAACTAAATGTCTTGACGTAGGATCTTTTGGAACTTGATTTCAGCAAGAAAACTAAAGGAAGATGACAAAGAAAATATTTTCTGTCTTTAGTCCTACAAAAAAAGCAACATTAAACGGAGAAAAATATAAATTTATACAATATTTTTCCTTACATGTATAACTTCAACTGTATAAAGATATTATTAATATTTAATCTCTATTATTATAAGAGAGGAAAAGCAGGAATATCAATTCTCGTACATTTTCCTTTTCTTTTATTTTTCCTTTTCCCTCCCCTCACACATCAAAGAACCAAGAGCAGCCTAATGATTAGTTTATACACCAAAAAAACAGGCCATATCATTCAGGGAAAGATTAATTGGCTGAACTACGTAGGAGAAAAATAACCCAAAATAGAAAAGAAAAGTTACTGTGAAGTAACTCCAAGGTTATCACTTGAAGGAAAAACAAAACTCTCAAAAAGAGTGTGTTTTTCCCCCTCGTAAATGAGGAAAAAAATAATGGAGCTTCAGATAGTATGTGAACCTGTGTGTTCTTCATTTTAGCTAAATGCAAGCTGAAAGCAGCTCTCCATGAAACTCTCGTATGTCACACCTGTCTGGTTCGACAATGTCTTAGCTTCTAGAAAAATAAAACACAAATAACTGAAGAACTTATTCACCAGGAAAGAAAATTTGTTTTATGTTTTTTGTTATTCAGAAGCAGAAACCAAATGATGAGGAATAGGTCACGCTATAATAGATCGCTGATCAAGAAAAAATTGTGATTCTTTGTGTTGACAGATATCAGTGCAAATCAGGCCATGTAACAAGGAGACATCGTGACAAAATTGATACCAAAATTATTTTCTATAATAGATTTCTAACTGCAAAATGCTAAAACTATTCATATAGTGTACTGCGAATTTCTCTGTGGCATCAACAAAAACAATCTTGGGTCAAAAGAACCACAATATCCACGGATTAATCATATTGTCCAACCAGAAGTTAAAAATTACTTGAAAATTGGAAAAGGGAGAGGATAACAGGTTAGCAAAAGGCATATAATAGTTTACATGCGCGTGGAGCTTTGATTTGATTGACTTACTAAGCATGTCATCTCGTATGGAAAGAATTGCTGCACATTCTTCATGTTGAAGATATAGAAAGAATAAT
>CAIGRT010227416.1:0-12381 GCA_903798405.1 Fraxinus platypoda | reverse complement strand
AAAAAAAAAAAAAAAAAAAAAAAAAAAAAATATATATATATAGATATATATATATATATATATATATATATATATATATATATATAATAAAATTTATGGAATGTTGTCTTGAGTTCTACCAATTGCATTTTGTGGAGGTGGTAAAAACTAAAAAGTGATGGTGATTTTTTTGACATTGATGAATATGTTCATTTAACACACACACACACACACACACAATGTAATTTGAAATAAATTCCTTTCTCGTTACTTCTATCAAATTTGTTTTTCATACTCAAAACAATTATTAAAATTTTAGTAGTTAGTTTTGATAACATCCTCCGTCCCTTTTAACTTGTTCCATTAGAATTCTCATGAGTTAAAGCCTTTAGTAATTTGTAATTAGATCCTTTAAAAAAAAAAATCAACAGGAATTCCTTCTTTATTTACCATTTCCCTTTTTTCTCTCAGTTGCAGAGGTAAATGTTTGATAGGAAAAAGAAAAGGTTGAAAAGTTGAAATATAACACAGTAAAAAGAAAAGATACAGATAAAATAGCTCCACAACCATTTGAACAGGATAGAACCATTATTAAAAAAAAATTAAATTGAATAATGGTAATCAATCTGATGTTTGAATCACAGAACTATCTCAAACGATCATCAATATTAATATCCTGTGATGTCTCGCCTCGGTGATTTGTTAGAAGAATATCGGGTACAACCTCGATGTCCCTGTCAGGCTTTCGGAAAAATGCCAAAGATTATTACACCGAAGTAAATAAATCAAATTGTGAAACCAAGAGTTGCAAGATTACCTGCCATAGTTGCAAGAGATGCCAGAACAAAAAATCAATTATCATGACCAAGCAAAAGAGCTTGCCCGCCCAAGCACCGCATGGAAGGTACCTAGAACAATATCCAACATATTGGCTTAGTTCAATTTTATTTTGGACAGGATTCGAATAAATATGCCTACACAATCTTTTACATCCCCGTCTTAACTTACCCACCAAGGTTGCATAAAGGTGAAATGAGACTAACAGATTATCTCCCGGAGTAATAAGAAACTATTATTCAATCACCGCAATGCATATAAGATCATGAATTAACAAACCATCAATTCCAATATTCTGGGAAAGGGAAGTTAATGATGACAGTGGAAGGAAATAGCCCATATACAAATCCTTTGCAGAAACCAATTCCCAATTACGAAACTTTTATTTGCTTTGGCATTCTAAAGAGCATTTCCATATACCAAGGCTTGCACGATGACAACAGCAGATTATAAATTCATAAGGAGGTTTAATGTTTCATTTCATGTAAACCATTTGTCATCACTCAATATAAAGCGGATAGCGAATTCCAAGACCAGGGTGCTTTGCTTCAAAACCACGAGGGGATTGCAGATAAAAAATTTATGTCCGACCACTAACAAGAAATACTTGTTTATACAAAAAGATTTTTCTATAAAATGTTAAGCCATAACTTTTTGTTTCTTTTTTACGTATTATTCTATGTATTTATTTGCCTCTTTGGAAATACACGTGGGAAACTGAAAAAGTTAACACACAAGTCTTCCAATCATACCTGGATAATCGTTCTAAGAGATTCTGACTGGAACATCTCAAAGCACGATCATAAACAATCTCTGTCCTTCTAGCAACATCATGCCAACTGTACAGTGTCTTCATCTGTTCATAAATAAATTAGAAAAAATTAATGTCACTAATCCATTTGACATATTTACATGGGAAATTAGATTTTCAACCCTGTTCAGAATTTAATCCCTTGTAATTAAAGCTACTGACACATTATGTACTACAATTAATTATTAAACGACCATTCTTGGGTATTTAGCTAAGTGAAAATAATATATTTTTTATGAGAGCAGACAGTCTCGAGACAAAGATAAAAGGTTACCATATGGTTTATACCCTTGGATAACTTACCAGCAACGATAATCACACCCAGATATAATTGGTTACTCCATCTTATTTTACAGTTAGCATATCATTGACACTTTCAAAAATCAATGTCAATTCATACGAAGGATGCAGGTTCAATTTTGAGAGAATGGTGCCTGTGAAATGGATGTGTACTAGTAAGATAATTTTTACAAGTTTTCCATAGTCAAGGGCCATCTCTTGCCATTAAACCTCGGCTAGAAATAGCTACGTAAATGACTAGCAATGGATTTTATCATTATTGGACTTGTTTCTTAACTACTCAATACAAGTAATTTAGTTCAACTTGTATCATGGATACATGCATGAACAAGACGAGTAAAATTGGTTCATGGATAAGTTTTTCCCGAAGCCCTATGCTATGATGCTCGGACTCTGGTACGGGTACATATCTAAGTGTTGGATCTTTTATTTTCTAAAATATAGGATACGAGGGCATAGGTAAAAAGAGTCCAAATTTCGGACACGGGTACGTAGATACTTCTTTCAAACTTCTATTTGTTTACTAATTCAAGATGTCATTTTGAATAGATCAAAATCAATTATTCACAAAAAAGGAAATGGGTGTTGAATAAGGGGTTAAAACGAATAAAATAGAATTTTAGAGTTTAGTTTTCAACTATGGGAATTATTAAATGTTATATAAAATAGAATATTAGGGGGGACTTGATTGCAATTTGAACTTAGTGGAGCACTAAGTAGCACNAGGAAATGGGTGTTGAATAAGGGGTTAAAACGAATAAAATAGAATTTTAGAGTTTAGTTTTCAACTATGGGAATTATTAAATGTTATATAAAATAGAATATTAGGGGGGACTTGATTGCAATTTGAACTTAGTGGAGCACTTAGTAGCACTATATGGAACTCATTTTCATTTTATACAAACAAAACCCTAAAACGATGATACAGAGAGAAAAAAGGCAAAAAAAGAAGAAGAAAATGAAAAAAAAAAGAAAGAAGAAAAAGGAAAACCGAACGCCGCCGCCTTTCTCCACCCTCTCGACGACGATGCTAGGTTTATAAAGAGTAGATACGGGAAAGAAGAGAAGGGAAAGAAAAGGAAAAGAAAAAAAAAAGCAAAAACGACAAAGTGTCGGGTTGAAACTTGGAGGATCCGACGCATATCTCATACCCTTACCCATACCCATGTCTTGTCGTGTCGTGTCCGACACAGGTACTCTAACTATTTCAAAAAGTCCGAACATCAGAGGCCCTATGTATGATTTGTGAATTCAAAGAATGTAAGGAAATTGGTGATGTGGAGAATGATCGATTCAAATGAATCGCGTTGGTGGAAAAATGATAGTTTTATTGGCAAAATTATCTCATTTGTTTGTGCATGCATATGGTTGATCTCGTGTTGCATGATTTCAGAATCAATGCCATGCCAGACCTCAGTAGGAACACATGAGCAAATCAATACATTCCTTATGAACAAAAGAGTGGGGGAGAGGATGAAATCAGCGAGATGATTCAGCTATGAGAAAATGAAGGTTGAATAGTATAACATTGAATTAAACAGCAGTTTTGACATTTAACCCAAAGCAGTAGATACAGCCTTGATTTACACTTTAACTGATGTCACAGGAAGTTAGGCATGTTTTTTTAACAGAAAAGGTTCTGTTTATTAAGTGCCTAAGCCAAGATGGTGAAAATTTGACAATTTTTTTGCTTCGTAGAACTCACCCGAGTGTGCATTGCTTGTGGATCAATATGGGGAAGTATATGGATAGCCTTTGTAATTGCTTGTACCATGTCATTTGGATCCGGCTCTGCAAGAACAATCATATCATCTGGAAGAACCTACAAAACAAGAAGGTAAACATTTCAGAAGTCTGAACGCACAACTATAAGTTTCCAGAATTGGCAAAAAGCCAGCATTGGTGAAAATCTCATCCCCACACAATACTAGCACAATTGAAGAAGCCATCAAACTAGTCCAGCAAAGAGAGAGTGCAAAATGACCATGCCTCTGGGACACCTCCCACGCGTGTGCTTACTGTCAATAATCCACAACTAGCTGCTTCCAGTATGGCTATACAGAATGCTTCTGTTAAAGAACTTGAAAAAATGGACAAAATCAGGTAAAACTGTTAAAAAGAAATCTGAGATGTAATATATTATAGAAAAAATGAAAGTAAAGATTAAGTTTTATGAAAACTCCAAATGGTACTAGGGATTTGCAAATCTAGTTTCCGGATCTTTTATTTGATATAGAATGAAAGAGGGGAACCGTCTATATTACATTTTATTTGTAGGTCAATGTATGATGCATAAAAGAAGCCTCAAGCTAGCTGCACAGGGAGATGTTCCAGCCAAGTTGAACCTAGTCCAGTCAAGAACAAATTCTACCTTTAGGCTAGAATAAAATTAATAAATTTTAAGCAAGATTTATGCTACTTCTAGAGGCCAATGGTTTTGGTATATTTCCAAGAAGTGACTTTACCAGCATGAAAGTTATCACATCCATGATACATCCCTAAGAATTTTTTTTCCCCATCAAAAAATTGGTAATCTTAAGTGCGCTCATATCAGGTCATGCTCTGTCAATTTTATGTTCAACACGATAGCTTTCCTGGTATATGGGTAGTTTCTACTTTCTTAAGATCTAGGGATTTGAACATCAGCCCACATCTTCAAATAGTTCTTTAGATTCTTAACAGCACACAGCATGAAGTGTAATCCTTCAACACATTACCCTTGACTATTAAAAATTCCTAAAATCTCCAAAAGACTATCATCGGTATAAAGAATAGTCCTGATACTTTGTTCCAATAATTTATCTTCTTTCTTCTTTCCTGCTCCAGACAAATGTGGACTGCCCATCCATTAACACCTTGACTCCTCTTCCAATACATTCAATCTCCTTACCTTTATCATCTTAAAACTGAAGAAAACAGCCCAAAACATTTATTTCCTTACTGGGTAGAAATGATCAAACATCAAAGATGACGAGGGAATATAGCATGCTTTTCCTACATCAAGAGGTTCTAAGGGTATCAAAGAGAAGGAAATAGAACGAAAGGCAGTGTCCAAGATAATTATTATTTAAAGGTGGATTAATTCTCAGTGGATGCCACCCTTAAAGATGAAGTAATTTCATCAAATAGAAACTGTTCCAGGACCTCTATCAACACCGTCAATGAAACAGGTTCTCATAATTTCTTCTATTGATTTTTCTATTTTGTAACCGCAAAAGGCTATTATCACATAAAAAACAGTTCAATCTACACCAAATTGCTGGAGCCTGGGACTCTCTCTCTCTTTCATTGGTACCTCCATTTAAGGGATAATTTCATGAGATTAACAACTATTAATGCCTTCTCTATTGGCAAAGAAAATAGTCAACAGTCTAAGCCCTTGTTTGAGCCCCATTTTTTCCATCAAAATGTAATATTAAACAATGATTTGACACCATTACAATCACACGTTCTTCAATAAAATAATATTACCTACAAACCTATAACTTTTCCTTATTTTTTAACCATACATTCTCCATCATAACACTATTACAAAATGCATTTTTTGAAAAAAATGAGGCTCAAACAAGCCCTAAATTAATTTTCATTCAATCTTTATATTTGGAAGTCGCCATATGCTGATCAGATTAAAATGAAAAACTAAACTATTATCCTATGACTACATTAATCCATAGCTAGACTAGAATAGAAGATAAGAGTACAAGTTAAATAGATCTCCTATTCTAACTCAAACAAATTAAACCATTCTTCAAAAGTAAAAAACTGATTGAAATAGGTAACAAAAGTTTTGTGTCTTTTGACATACTTGAACAAACTAAAATAAGCCCATGTTTGAGCGACATTAAAATTTTCATTCTCATTCTTCTACTCATTTTCAACCACACATTTTTCAATAAAATAATATTTTCCATCACATCAATAATTTTTCCTTCTTTTTCAACCACACATTCTCCATCAATCTACTATTCCAAAATACATTCTTCCAAAATAATGTGGCTCAAACACACACTAAGTAATATAAAAGGAAGTTATCTACCTGTTTAAAAATATATGGCCTGTTATCAAAACAGACTGTACTTTAGCATGTGGGACAGCACCCAACATATCTACTCGATCTTGAAGAGAGTGTTTTTCCCTCATTTCTTCCAGCCTCACTCTTTTAGGTCCATCTCCTCCGATAATGAAGCGTACCTTGTCACGTGCATCCGTGAGAGAGATAATATTACAAAGTTATGGTATGAGTGACATGCACAGTATAAACCTATAATAAATGGAAGGGGAAGTTCAAACCTAGAAAAGGCTTCCTGACATGTTAAGTTATGCTTACCAACGTTCATGCTATCACTTACCTTTTCTGTCCAAATAAAAATGCTGGCCATATTTTTTCTGGGTATGTATATATATAGGTAATGGGTATAGGTATAGGTAAATTAGAGGAGACTGAGTCCTGATATTCATAAAAATTCTAAATTTCCAGTCATGAAAAACAAGGAGGTTCACAGCATAGACCAAACTTAAAGACTGCATGGGGACGAAACAGTGGTACATCTAACATGGAAAGTAGTCAAGGTTCTTCAAAAGTGGCAGCTGATCAGTGTTAATGATAGAAATGACAGTTTATGGTCTAGGTTTGCACTCGTTGCACAGGACTTATCTAACACCTTACTGCACATACTAGGTGGTAGTGGTGCAATGCTAGAGTCGCTTGATTGTGGTCAAAAAGTTCAGAAGCAACAACACACAGATAAACTAACATTTAAAACCTAAAAATGCTCAACTTGCTAGAGTGCGTGTTATAATCAAGCATCAGAAATGAAAAATCTATTTTTTCTGACACAAAGTGAAGTAACAAATTGGAATAATGTATGACAACCTTGAGGACAAGCGAAATAGTTAAAACTTCACAAGTAGGGTAATTGGAAAAAAAAAAAAATACTCACATTGGAATGTAAACGGCACACTTCAGGGATAACTTCAACAAGCAGATCTGCTCCTTTTCGGTAAACCAATCGACTTATCACAACAATTACAATTTCACTTTCACTAAGTCGCTCAGGAGCAGGCTTAAACATGGCAGTATCGACAGCATTTGGAATAACAAAAACCTTTTCAGGTGGCAGTCCTGATCTCAAAACCGTATTTTCTTTACTCGTATGAGAAACACAAATAGCTTGAGTCACATCTGCTAAAGTGAACTGCAGAACCTTGTTCATGTGAATACTTCCTACATCACCAAATCCGTATAGCGAATGATCCGTGAACACAACTTTGTATCCCATAGTGCGCGCATGCATTAAAGCTTCATGACATAAAGTTGAAAATGCTTGATGTCCATGCACCAATGATATCTTTTCCCGAATCAAAATCGTCCTTATTATTGGAAGTGTCCCATAAAATGTGGGCAATGTATTCTGCATAAGAAATGGTTTCCACGGCACGTAATAAACTTTCAACCCACCCGTCATATATCTCACTCCAGATCGATTTTGATAAGCATGTGTCATAACAACCACCTGAGATGTAAGAATTTAACAGCAAGTAACCTAAAATTCATGTTGCTTATAGTACTTGATTTTAGTACAGACAAATAAGAGAGGACGAAGTTTGGAAATATTCATGTTTTCACTTACCTTGTGGCCAAACTTAATCAAGCATTGGGATAGATAATAAATGTGATTCTCTACACCACCAAAGTTGGGATAAAAAAAATCTGATACCATCAAGATTCTATGTTTTTCTTGTTTGCCCATCTTCTTTGACATTGTATCTCACACACCTACAGGCAACCCAAATAATCGTTCTATGCTATCAAAACTAAGTTACAAGATGCAAATTGGGCACAATTGAACTCATATGAAAACAGTTGTATGCTAACGATCATACACATCGTTTATACGTGTTTAAGAACATCTCAATCCATTGCAAACCGAGAAAATGAAATGAGAACTCGTCGAATTACACCAGTGCAAAGCGAGTAAAATCACATAGGTACTTTCTCGTGGTTTTAAAACTAACTTTACATACATTGAAACATTTAGTACTAGTATATTACGACAATGAAATGATTTAACTCAACTAAATTTAACTTTAAAAAGAACTACTTATTTATAAAAATCCATTTATTCTGAAAATCATGATGTCGACTCAATTATATAAAATAAGTAACTTTCGTGACTTGTATACTTTACTATAAACACTATAATAAATAAATATTTCGTATAAAATTTATGAACTAATATCAATTAATAAATATTTATTTTCTGAAAATAAGTTTTTCCATTCACCATGTCATAAAATGAAAATGAATCAGATTGTGTACGAGGCTTCAATCTTCTGGTTACCTCCTCATATTCAAGTACCAAAATATGGTATCTCACATTTCCCCAAGTGATCATATCTTTTCATACATGTGGCTCAAGCATTATTATTATCATTAGGAATGTTAGGAATATGGATTAACTAATAAGAACTTGATATCTTTAATTGTCAACCTCATAATCCCTTCTTTTTCATCTTTTTTTTTAATTCCATTTTCTTCTTATTTTCCTCTTTGTATCGATAATTTAGGGTTTTTTTGTATAAAATGAAAATGGGTTCCATATATTGCTACTCAGTGTTTCACTAAGTTGATGTAGGACAATCCTAGAGCTTGTTTGGTAGAGATTAAAATCAGATTAAAATTGAAAAACTAGACGTTATTGTTGACTTCTATTAGACGAGTGGACCCAATAACGGTTATATTTTCAATTTTAATTGGATTAAAATTGCTCTCAAACAAGCTCCTATTGTAAATAGGATTATGATCAGATATTTATAATAAGATGTCTACTTGCAATAAGTTTTATCTTTTTATTATAGTATTTTGTTTAGAATAGGATTTCTTTTCTGTATTGACTAGAATATGATTTCTAATTTCGTTCAAATTAGGATTTTAGTTTATTTCTTTTTAGAATTTAATTTCCTTATATTAATAAGATTAAGGAATAGTTTTGTCTGTAAATAAAAAGGCATTGTACTCGTTTTGAACAATCAATTATTATTTAATATATACAAGACATGATTCTTATTACAAGAATTTCACAACGTTTCCGCACCAAAATTGGTATCGGAGCAAGGAAATCACCTTTATCCAATGGCCGACGAAGGTACCGGTGGTAATCGAACTGCCGACAATGAACGGAGGCTCGACAAACTCGGACGAATCGAGAGGATCAATGAAATCCTTCATAACATCACGCAGATATTGACTGCGTTGAGTCTTAAAAGGAATCGCGAGCCCGTAGAAAAGCAAGCTGACAAGAATTTGCAAGCCTTATCTACTAAGCATGTTGGTTGTTTCAACAAGCATAAAACACGGTAAAATGTGGCTAGAGAATTTCCTCGAGTCCCAACCAAGTTCAAATATACACAATTTATCAAGGATTCTTTTTTTCGACAAAACTCGAGGACCAGTTTTTTTCAAGTGGAAGAGATTGATGTAGGACAACTCTATTGTAAATAAGATTAGGATTAGATATTTATAATAAAATATCTAGTTGTAATAAGTTTTATCTTTTTATTCTAATATTTTGTTTAGAATAGGATTTCTTTTCTTTATTGATTAGAATATGATTTCTAATTTCTTTTAGATTAGGATTTTAGTTTATTTCCTTTTAAAATTTAGTTTCCATATATTAATAAGATTAGGGAATAGTTTTGCCTATAAATACAAATGCATTGTACATTTTTTAAACAATCAATTATTATTTAATATTTAAAAGACATGATTGTTTAAAATCATTCTTACTTATTACATATTTCTTATTACAAGAATTTCATAACGCTTCCACCCCATAAGTCCAAATTGCAATCAAGTCCCTTATGTTCTATTTTATATAACATTTAGTAATCAACTTCTCATAATTGAAAACTAAACCCCAAAATTCTATGTTAGCCATCTTAACTCCTTATTCAATACTCATTCCCCTTTTTGTGAACAATTAATTTTGGTCTATTTATAATAACATATTGGGTTAGTAAAAAAATTAAAGTTTGAAAAATGTACCTACGTACCCGTGTCTGAAATTTGGACTTTTTTTAATCATATCCTCATCCTATATTTTAGAAAATAAAAAATCCGACACTTAGATATGTACCCGTACCCGAGTCTAAGCATCATAGGTAAAAAATACAAACTAGATTCTACCACTCAACTCTTGCCTGCCTACCACTACGGTTTGCCCCTCTATTTATAAATCCTTTCTAACTGCTTGCAACCTTCCCAACCTGCTATAATAATAGAATCTATTGCTATACGGCCCTTCCAGAATTGGAGGCCCATCATTACCCCCAGGTTCCAAAGACACATTGTCCTCAAGATGGAAGCTGGGGAAGCATTGCAGTATAAAATCAACTAATTCCCATGAAGCCTCGATTGTAAGACAATCTTTCCCTTTTATCAATACTTCACCTCCCGTCGTTCTCCCAAGACTTGATCGGGTTCCATATTCACTCCTAAATTTGCATCAAGATGGGGTGGAAACAATTGACTTTACCCATGCTCATCCATCTTCTTGTTGTATGGTATTCACCATAGTTTTAAAGGAAACTCCTATCTTGTGAAGCCATGTGTCTCTCTTCACTATAAATCGTGTTTTCCCCGTTCTAAATCGCATGATTAACTGCTTCCAGTTCACCTCCATATCTCCAAAACTATCCGGCGATTGCATTCCTAGTACCACATCAATATAGCCCAGCTCCAACGACAAGAAATTTTCCACGATTGTTATACCCTACAACTCCACTACTACCCTTCTGCAAATTCTCCATCCCTTAACAGACATGCTCGTCCCCATCACGATGTCGTAATTGGTAGTAGCACTGGTTGAGTCCCAATTTCTGCACCAACGCCAGGTTACCCCACAATCGATTAATACCATCACTTCTTGCAACCCAACTATACCTTTCAGTTTCATTGTGCCAAGTGTAAAAAACCCGACCACAGTGTTAAGAGACAACTCTACCATGTCCATCACTTCTATGGGTTGCTCCTCTGGCAACCCGTAATATCCTTCATCCTCTTCTTCTCCATCGTCCCCTTTTACCAACAGCACACGCAGCTCACGATTTCGGTACTGGTGGCCCACCGTGTACTTCTCTTCACACCTCAAGCACAAGCCCTTATCTCATCTCATCTACCACATAGCATCTGTCAAGCGCCTAACCAAAAATTCTCGCTGATTGCTGGACATTTCTAGCCTCTTCGCGTCTGAACGTTTTGGTGGTGGGTTGCTTTTAATGGTTTTTGGGATGTGGACTCTTGGGCTGATATAATTATAAGATTTCTATCTTCCACCTTCTGGGCTATTTCCATAATTTGGTCCAACCCTCTGGGCACAATAACCTCACGTCAGCCCTTACCTCTGGCTGTAGTCCATTGGCGAATGTACTCTCCAGAACTTCATCTAAAATTCCCTTCAACGGAGCTGTGAGCATTTCAAATTCTTGCTGGAATTCCATCACCATTTCGGCCTAATTGATGGCCAAAAACTTCACATAAGCTTCCTTCTTGAGACCTTCAGCGACACTACTTGAACCCTCCCCTTCCAAGCTTCTGCCAATTCCTATTCTCGAGTTAGAGTGTGCTGCCACTGTTGTCCTTGTTTCTTCCATTAATTGCAACATTTTTGTCATGTTTTGGGCTAGATGATCCACCAGTCTCTCCAAACCAGGAAGGTGTTGCGTCTCAACCTTTAGTTCTCCCATTTCCTTTTCCCCTATATCCACCCTACCTTCTGTCTTTTTCTATTCCATCAGGAGGAACTGTTCTGATACCAATTGATAAGGTTCCAACGGGACAAAATAAGAACAAAGGACTGTTTATTGAATTCTGAAAGCAATCACAGAGAAATATAAAGTAAAAACAGACAAACTAGACTCCTACCACTCAACTCGTGTCTGCCTACTACTACAATTTGCCCCTATATATATATATATATACACACATATATATATATATATAGATCATTTCAAACTACTTGGTCCCCCCTTCCCAACCTGCCATAATAACAGAATTGTGTTGCCGCACATTCTTCTCAATTCTTTTGGGACCCTCTAGAATCTGAGGCCTATCAGAAACCCATTTCATATTTCTTCCATTTCAACACCAATCTTCCAATATACATTATTCTTTGCAATATTATGGTTTAATAGCTCAAATATATATGAACAACCTTTAATTCTTGCTAAACTTCGAATTTAAGCAAATTTTCCATAAACCCCAAAAAAATTAATTCAACCTTCTTTTTTTTTTTTTTTGATAACCGTTGGTATCCAGGCCAACTTGAGCGAACCTCGACTAATCCACGAGAGCCTGAAATTTACGGCCGGATACTCACCTCAGTGACCCTCAGGGAACTCGAATGGGTGACCATTGATAACCTTCTTACACTTATGTCACGGGACTAGATTTCTTA